>JBBMFX010019173.1:0-12521 GCA_037832545.1 Rhabdalestes septentrionalis | reverse complement strand
TCTCGTCTTAGTCATGGGAAAAAAGGTCGTTGACGAACATATTTCGTCTCGTCTCGTCTGACGAAATTAACAATAGTTCATCAGAGGTTCAATTATCAGTTCAAAATGAATATTAGTTCAACATTTTCCATACAGGTCCTGCCCAATAAAATCTATGCGATAGCTCAGGCTAACACCCCTGACCTTTAACCCAGTTCTAGTGAACAAAACTTACATTCTCCATACAGTGAATAAACATAGTGAAGCTTTATATAAAACCTCAGACAAAGCCCTGCACTCATCATTTCCTTTGTTTTCATGCATCTCTTTTTGCTCAAAACACTTCTATCCCATTTTTGGCCACATTTAAATGAGTTCTGCTCATGAATACTTTGCCATATATCCACAAAGCATCATATAGCACAGACAGGTCACTTCATTTGGAACACCAGCTCATACGGTGTCATGTTGGCTCGGGGTAGGAGGACACAAATGCAGGAGTTAGCAGAATGTGAAGTTTCAGGTTTCAAGTTTATTTTATTTATATAGCACATTTACCACAGCCGCAAGACTGACCAAAGTGCTTTACACTTAGACATCATCAAAAGATTGGCGTACACAATTTCAGCCAAGGAAAGGGGAAAAGAAAAACAAGGCACCTAAAATTTAGAAATATCAATGGCAGAATAAAACCTAATAGGCCAATGAAAACAAATTCGTTTTTAAAAGTGATTTTAAAATTCATTAGACTAGGAGCCGTCCTGACCTCAATTGGCAAGTCATTCCAAAGACGAGGCTCAACCACTGAGAAGGCACAACCACCTCTACGCTTGAGTCTAGAATGAGGAATTAAGAAGATGAATGAACGAACAGGAGCGTGCGCTGGTATTATGCTTGCGTCATTGACCACACACCAGCTTCTGAACCGGCTGAGCCTTTAACAGAAATACATGAAAACAAGGACCAATCACAAGACAACTGGGAACATGAGGGAAACGCAAAGGCGTCGACAGGGGTGTGACATAACAGGGAACCCCCAGCTCAGTACTCCGGTGACTTTAACAGCTGGGGGCGTAGCCGAGGCGGTACCCACGTGAGATAAAGGTAATGGGACAGGGCCCATCTCAAAATTTCTTCAGGATTTTTCTCTCTAGTTATTTTTTAGAGTTTTGTTATTCCTCTAGAGAACTGCAAATTGACCTAAATGATTGAATTACAGATCACAGCAAAACATATCAAATTAAGGATTGAGATTTTCACCTTTACTACAAAATAATATCATACACCAAATGCTCATTTAAAGTATATTAATTAATTATTCACAATATGTGCCTATTAAAGTGCAAATGATGGGAAATAAATTTAAACGTTTGATGAAATTCATTTGTGTTTTGCTGATTGAAGAATACAAAAAAAATACATATATAAAATATCCCAATGTGTTTTTGATAAAATCCATGAATCGAGGACGCTTCTTGTTATTGGTGTACATGTAATATTTTTCATACAGTTTTGAGAGAGGTTAGCAGAGAATATTTCCCACAACATTTCTGAATTTAAAAAGAATCTCTGCAAAATAAAATACATTTTACAAAAAAGACTAAGCTATGCAGACACAAGTATTTTAGCCACTTTGTCTTTTAATTGTTATGTAACATTTAAAAAATGCAAATGGTCCTTTTTGCCTATTAAATTGGCCAAATCTTTCAACCTCTTGATACTTGGGCCAGTGCACACATTCTGCTTTGATCCCTCTGATCCCATTATTCTCTTATTTCTGCGGCACTATAATGTAGCAGGTCTATTTTTTATTTATATTTTATTTTTGGTCTTAAGAGTTTCTACTGTTTCGTCAATGTGGCAGCTTGGATGGGCATGTGGGGAGGATTGTTGTTCTTTTTTGCATGCGGTTCAGTTCTGGAGTGTGATCTGTTCAGACTAATGTCAGATAGAGGACACATTAAAATGATGTGGCCAAACACCACACAGCTAAATCAATTTTAGGGAGTAAATCATATCTGAGCCACTTTTTCCCTGCTGTCTGAAAGCAGCCTTAGACCGACCGCATGATAAGCTATGGGGCAGTGGGAACAGGGTTTGTTGACATTTGTGTGGACGTTCTCTCTAAAATCTATTTAAGGACGTGCTGAACTCCTCGGACTCATAGTACGTTCGATGCAAATGCTCACAATTGCAAAAACATGGTTTGCATGGGCAGTTTGAATTCCTCCACACAGTTGGAGCTTTGGAGAAAATGCGGCTAAGCAGCGTCCAGGCCCAGGAGAAATACTACAAGGAAGTTACACAACAAGTACTGATTGAAATGCCTCTAACGTTTGTGTTTGTGTCTGCAAACAGAGTTTATTGTTTATTGTACAAATGTGGTATGCATGCACCTGCTGCTCTGTCCTTGGTCGAGATTTACGCATGCAGAATATCAGGAAGAATATTTCTGGGGCATTTTATACCTTTTTGGTTAGATTTCACAAGTGATTTCAAATCTGTCTTTAAAGCATTAATTTGGCTAGTCTTAGGTGTATAGGCCTCTGATTGAATTAAATGAGAGTCCAGCCGCCTGTGGTGTGTGGATTAGATAGCTGCCAAACAGACAAACCCACCAAATATACTGGCATGGATATGCGGGAATAGATTAAACCACACATAAAAAATACGCCTATCTGTAATATTCAAGGTTTGTCTCATGTTTTGAAGTTGAAATTCACCAAGCCCTTGAGCCATCATGCTTTGAAGAACTAGCCGCATCCACCTCACCTACATCCCTCCAACCAGCTGAGACGTTTCCCTCCGCAGGAGCACAATTACAAACGCCCATATCACACCACTGATGCGTGTTGATTGATGAGTGTAGGACAATCATCTGCTTGTCAGAATCTTTCATATAAAGGCATTAAGGATTCTGTTTGCAGTTTTTGGTTTTGGAAAAGAGAGTGGTTTGGAAATCCACAAAGAAATGATGCATTAGAGACCAGGAAGACTACAGCTTTGGAAAAATAAATAAATAAAAGACCACTCTTTCTCAGGTTTTACCTTTTGTAGGTTGAACTGAACAGAGTTGCTTTGGAACTGCTGACAATATTTCTCCTAGTGTCCAAATAAAAATACAGTTCTTAAAAGCACAATTTTAAAGGAGATTACAAAAAAACGTCAAAAAAAGAGAAGTGAGGCAGGGATTATAGTGCTTTAATAATGGATGAAAAACAAATCTCTTGTTCACTCTTAACAAAATGGCAATAGTTGCTTTCGACATACTTCTAGTAGTGTTTCAGCCTCCAGCTGGTCTCCCTGTGAGAGGAGAGTGTGGATTACAGCAGTGTTTTATACTTTTCCTCAGTAAATAAGATGGGATTCAGGTGATCACTGATCAGTCCCTCATAAAGCAGAATCAGGAGCTTGTGGAGGAGTTTAACACACACTGGCAGGGAATGGTTTTATACTCAGATATGGAGATTTAAAAATAAACTGCAGTGGTCTCTGCAATTTAAACCTACAGAGCTGTAGATTTTTTTTAAAGATTTTTTTTTGCCTGCAGCACAAAAGACTGTTCCTGCAATAGAACGTGTGGGCATGAGACATAAAAACAAAGATTAATTTTGCCTCTATATAATGAATGCTGTGCAAATGTGTGAACCTCCGTTTATTTCCAAAGCACCATGACTGATTTTCCTTTGGAACCCGTTCTCTCATTTTGACTTGTTTTATTAGGGGACACAATGGCCTCAATTTAAAATATTATACAATAACTGTCCAAAACCAAACAGCATCGAATTTTTCTCATCATCTAAACCCAGCAGCTGCTGTTCACATAGTGTGAAACATTCACAATGAATGAACTAATGTTCCAAATGCACATATTTATCACATAAAATGAGAAATAGTACCTTAAATGAGAACATGTTACCTTCCCCCATTAAGCTGCTATTTTGAAGATTGTCTTTTTAAGTGGACAGTGATTATAGACAAACTAGTGCAAGTATTGTGCATGTCGTCTCTCTTCTTCCTTTACTGAGATAATCTCCACAGCCTTTGGGGAAAAACATTGCTCTGAATTCGCTGTGGGCAAAGGGTTTAGGTGGATCTTTATTTGGGACAGGGTGAGATACAAGGCAGTAAATAATATGACGCCTTAAAGAGGAATCCGCCTGTTTTTTCAAAAGCTGTTAAGATTTGAATGTTGTTTAAAACTAATGCAACTTTCTACGGAAACTTCCATTTTGTAGCCAGTGCAGGTGTGAAGAATGAGATTTTTTTTAAAAAAATGTGTGTTTTAAAAGACACAAATAATATAGAAATCAAGAAAACCTCTTTGCTTGCATTCCTCTTCATTGCAGTTAAATGGAAAAAAACTGAGCTTTCTTTGTCTTATTGTTATTTTTCCACTATTTATACAAGCAGATAATTAAAAAAGCTATTATTTTAGAAGCAATTTTCAGAGTGGCTGTTACTGTTCCCACTGTTTTTTTTCTCTATGTTTATTACAGCCCTTTTCAACATCAGGTGAAAGGAGTCTATTAAAGATAGATCACAGCTGTGTTGGGTGAGAGTGTTGTGTGGACTCTTGATCTTTTGTGCATGTGGGTCAGTTCTGGAGCCTGTTCTATTCAGGCTAATGCCAGACAGAAGACACAATAAGAAGATAATGTGAATGACCAAGCATCAGTTTTGAAGAGTAAATCTAATTTGGGCCTGGATGCAGTCTTAGACCAACAATATGGTAGAGGAAAAGAGTTTAGTTTGCATTATATTTGTGTGGATATCCTCTATAAAATGTGCCTGGAGACCTGCTGCAGTGGTTTGAATCAGTCCCTTTAATTACTCAGGGTAGCGCATGTACACTTTCAAAATTATAACCCTTGTGGTAAGACTTCCTCCCTGTCCAGGCACAGATCTATGAAGCTCCGAACATACTTTGCATGCAAGGTCTGGATTTCTGCACCCAGTTGAGTTTGGTAGCCTACGGGCCAAGTGAAATAATGTATTGCAATTACACCGCAAGCTTACATCTGAAATGCCTCTGAAATTGTCAGTGAAGGCTCTATCTCTTGCAGATTTAGGCTTGTGTGAGTTCGGCAAATCTGTTCTGAGATGGAGTTGGATTGAAGGCATTAGAGAACGTTATGCCCTACAGGGGAATTTACCGGATTCAACGTTAAGTTAAACAAATAGTTAAACAAATTCGCTTTGAGAGTAAAGAGAACGTGTGTGTTTAATGCCTTAAAAACATTTAAAAAGGAAATGAGATGAAATACTTCATTAAATAAATACTGCTAGTGATATAAACCCAATCTCAACACTGTACCGTGTCCATATTTCAGGTGGGTGACAAACAATAAAAATATACTTTATTATATTTATGCTTTTTCCATAAAATGATTTTGACAGGTTTACACGATCATGGCTGTTTGTTTTATTAGCATGGAAGAGCTCTCCGCGTTCTCCCCTCCTCTCAGTAATGCACTCACCTCCAGGACTGGCGTGTCAATCAGGTTGGATGAGTTAAACCACGTAGAGTCTTTGGAGAGAAACCCAAGCGGTGCCTGCCATGGAGGGGCTCTGCGGTAACACTGTCAGACCCCAAATCTCTTCCCACTTGAGGTAAAAGATGAGCTGTAGGCAGAGTTACAGCCATATGTATAGATCTCCAGAGGACCTGCCGTGCAGGGGGCTGCCAGGATGATTGAGAGGGAACTGCACCAGGCCCAGTGGTGTGGGGTCAAGTGGAGAGGGTGGCTTGGCCATCTGGGGCCTGAGCAGAAGATGGATAGGCATTTTGACTGCTTTCCTATCAGTGCCCTGCAGTTTAGAAAGTATGTATTGGCCTTGGAGTCACTCAGTGGTTTCGATAAGGAGCTGGAATAACTGAACATTCTTCTTGTATTTTCAGTGAAACTACAAATGCACTGTAATATTTGTGGGAATAAAAGGTTTTAACTAAACCCATTTTCTTCACCCTAACCATCCCTCGGTTTTGATACTGTGCCTTTGAGTCTATCAGATATAAATGACCTCTATTTTGACTGAGTGATATCTTTACCAATGAAATAAGGCACGGCATCTCCTAAAGACAGACTTCGAACATTAGAAGAATGCAGCCGAAGTTTAGTGCAATCGACCATCTTAGTCATTAACTTTAGTTTAGGTTCAGTAGAATAAACCTGGTGGTAAATATCCATGTCAACCTAAATATTTCAAATAGTTTCTAAATTATGTACCCTGGCTCTTAGGTGAATATTCCTAGGCCAGTCTTGCTGACCGGCAGGATATAATAAATCAGCATGTTTTCAATAGTAGAGAAAAATCTACTTAACATTTACATAGAAGTTACAAAAATAATTCGCTGAATGTAATTTGCTGAATAATAATCTTTCATCTACTTTTAGCACCATGATAACATAAAGACTTACTATTTATTTCCATACATTATAAAATAATGTGTTGAGTCTATATACTTTGGGTCTTTTTTGTGAAGTACTCATTGCAGTGCCAAATTACAATCACAAACAGGTTTATGTGTTTATGGAGCATTGGAACATTGTAATGGCAGACAGTCTTAAATGTGCTGAGCTTTGAAGCAACACATCTTAGAGACTAATGGATGGTTGATCTGATAATCTTTGGGATAAAAACACGTTGCCTTTGGGACACTGGATCAGAGGGAACCACCGTCACAGAATCAGCTTTCAGGAAGCAATTTGGTAAGAAACAGCAGACATCAGCCAATTGGTTCAAACTTATCACAGTAAATGGAACAGACATTCCCTTGCTGGGCTGCCTTGAGGCTGACATAGAGTGCTGTAGGAAAGTGCTTGATAGGAAGTGTATATTTGTACTAAAAGAAACACACCCAGATGAACAGTAGGTGAATAGGCTCCAGGCATTGTGGGTAAAAATGCCGATTAATTTACAGGCGAATGGATGAAAAATAACAGGTATAGCCTCTATAAAACAAAGGCTAGTATCTAGTGACAAAGGCCAAGTTAGCTTGTCCAGATGGCAAGATTTTGTCAGAATTACAGGCAGACAAATGCTTTTTAATTAGCCCACACAGTGACAAGGTGAATATGGGGTGTTGCCAGGTGCCTCCAGACGTACAGTACCAAGCAAACCCTGGAAAATGGCTTTAAATGTCCAAGTCTTACAACAATAGTAGGTGGCAAGTAGGGGTGTACCCATTGCTGAAGATGGGAAAGCATAAATGATGTGAAACAGATATTTCTTCTACTCAGGGTTTGTCTGTGAGTCAGCCTTAATATTTCTTTAACCCTCCTATTGTTTTCCAGTCAAATCTGACCGATTTTCAAATTTTCTCCCTAGAAAATACAGTTAATTTAATCAGTTTGTACTAAGGTTCCATGACTGTGTTTACACAAGTTACTGGAATGCTTAAAAGGTTATTTGAGAATTTGTATTATATTTTGTGTGTTTAATTAAACTCAAAGCGACAGGTTATTAGAAATTAATTAATAAGCCCATGATTAGAAAATTGAGAAAAATATTCCCACACCCCATCATGCCTTCGAGTGGTGCATTTGAGCACACACACATGTACAGACACACACACACACACACACACACACACACACACACACACACACACACACAAACCTGCAGGAGGAGCTGGAGGGTGACTTGTGTCTCTTGCTATGGGGCGTGGCTTTATGCTAATGAAGGATTTAATCGGATACAATAGGATATAAATGGGATATAAAAAGGATATAATGGGAATTATCTATGGCCAGTGGCCTCGTTCGAATGCAGATATTCCCAACTGATTCGTTTTTCTATTTTATTCACTTCTGTATTTGTGTTTAATAATAAATTAAGATTATCTAAAGTTACTCAAGGTGTCTTTCTCCCTATGTTCTCACCCTATGAGCCGAGGGGTTGAGACATGTTGGGACTCATCCTGCTGTAATTGATTTCCCACGGTCTGCTCTGACATGAGCCAGAGACGAAAATGACTGGATTATTATTTTTTTAAAGTTGTGGTAGCCTAGTATGCTGTGTTTGGAGTTCGCTGGGTTTTGCCATTTTGCTTAGGGAAGTTTACATCGTCAGGATAAGTTGTTACATTTAATTATCCATTGTGATTGTGGAGCGTGAATTGTACCTTTTCCTGGCAGGTAGTAATTTGATCTCTTCACTGGCTCCAGCAGAAGCTAGGTTAGCTCAGTCAGGGGGAATGCCTCATTCTTAGTTCGCCCTGTAACGTTAGCTGTGTTCTTCCATTCTTCTTAGTTGTTTCGGATTGGATTTTTGGTTTAATTGGGAGATTGAATTTGGTGCCGAGTCTGTGTTGGTTGTGCACGGTTGTGATCATGCATTTGTGAGTTTGCACTGATTGGCCGTGGACATAGTATCGTTGAGCTTTACTCATTTTGAGTGCATTAAATAAGTTTCGATTGCTGTTAACGATAACCAAACAGCAATTATTTCAAGTTGCTTATCATTATTTGTTAGATTTTACATGGCAAAAGCTGCCAGGAAGGACCATTTGGTAGATTTCGAGAACACTTGAGGATAGAGCAAGGGTTGCCATTCTTTGATACTTTAATTATGGAGCAGGATAATCTGAATGGTCCAAAAGCAGATGGTGTTGTCTCTGCTGTAGCTACTTCTATTTATGGTGGGTTAAACTTTGAACAGTAAAAATGACGTTTGCTGTTGCATTTAGACCTTAGAGGTTAGAAATGGATCAAATGCAATAAAAGGAAAGGAAAAGGAAAAGGAACGCTTGTCTAAAAAAGCTAGAAAGAACTTGTTTGAATCTGATGGCCAAGGGAAAATTACAGCTGCTCCAATCAGCCATCAGTTATAATATGGTTACATTTCAATGAGCAGGACCCAGATGTTTTCGTTTTTTGTTTGAAAGTGTTGCTAGTGATCAGCAGTGGACAAATAAAGACAAAGTTTTATGTTACAAACTTCTTTACAGGGCCGTGCCCAGGATGCCGCTGATCGGAAACTATACCAAACTGTGAAAGAAACATAAGAGCTCGTTCCAGAAGCGGATCGCCAGCATTTTCATAGTTATAAAAAATGCCTGATAAACAAACATATGCTTAGGTAGGTAGAGAGTTGTCCATTTTTTTCATCGTTGGCTTATAACCATATGTTGCAGCGTTTTTATTGGCCTCATAATAAACCCGATGTTGCAAGATTCATCAAGTCGTGTCATGTGTGCCAGGTTACCGTTAAACCCAGTGAGACTATAAAACCCACACGCTTGAAGCCTGTTCAGTCTGTTGGTAATCCTTTTGAGCACCTAATTATTGACTGCGTGGGACCACTGCCAAAGTCAAAGTCTGGTTTGAAATATATGGTCATGGTAATGTGCCAGATATCCTGCCGCGTGTGCCGTAAGGTCGATTAGCCCCAAAGGCCATAGTGAAGTAATTGTCTCGACTCATTTCCATTTTTGGTGTCCCCAAAGTTATCCAGAGCAACTATGGTTCAAATTTTAAACCCTTTGCACTCAAAGAACTACACATTATCTTAGTATTGTTTACCATATAGTGCGTTATCCAATGCAATTAAAAGCATATTCATGCCATGTTAAATTCCTTGTTGCGTGATTATTGTATAGAACTGAAAAGAGAATGGTAAGAGGGCTTGCCATAGCTTTTGCTGCTGGTGCATTCAGTTCTGTAAGATAGCACAGGCTTTAGATCTAAAGATCACCATCTCTTAGGTGGTGATTTGGACAGTGCGGAACTACCCTTGACGGAGTTTGTGCAAGGTTTTTGTCACAAGCTGTTTCTGGCATGGAAAATGGCTAGCAAAACCTGAGTAATGCTCAAAATAGAATGAAGAAACCTTCATGACCGCAAGGCAGTGGTTAGGGCTTTTAGCCTAGGTGATCATGTTCTTGCGTTGCTGCCTATTCAAGGGTCACCACTCATGAAAGAAGATGAAAAACAGAGCTTTGTCATGTCAAGCTGCTCAAGCCTTATTTTTCTTTACCCATGCTGGGGAAGGAGGCAGTGCTGAGAGCAGTGGGGCTTGCTGTTGGGCCAGATGCACCGACATCTCTCAAAAGGCAGCTGAGGATGGTGTGTGTGGGCCTGATGATGCAGTGTTGCATGCCTGGCTAGACAATAGTGACAAGCTGCCTGACACACACACATGTACCAGCTGGATCCAGCATGGTATAGATGTGTGAGATGTAAAACCTGTTCATCAAAGGTTTTATCATGTTGCACCCCGAGAAGCGAAAAACTTTGGGCTCAGGTGTGCAGGATCTTCTTGACAATGGATTAGCTATTCAATCATTTTCCAGCTGGGCATCACCATGTCTGCTTGTGAAAAAAACTGATACTTCTTTACGGTTTTGTACAGACTATAGGAAGGTGAACGCTGTAACAAAGACTGACTCGTTTCCACTACCCCGCATGGAAGATTGCGTTGAACAGGTTTGCAGTGCTTGGTTTGTGAGCAAATTTGATTTATTAAAGGGTTACTATCAGGTGCCATTGACACATATGTCCCAAGAAATTTCTGTGTTCAGAACTCCTTCTGGACTTCATTCATATACTAGGATGAGTTTTGGATTACGGAATGCTCCTTCAAATTTTCAGCAACTCGATCTGTGTTGGTGCAGGGTTGGAGGGGTGCGCAGTATCGCTGGTGATGTGGTCTGTCATGCAGACACCTGGGATATAACGATATTCAAGCTTTGTTTGAGAGATTTCGGGGGGCAACACCACAACTGTGTGTAAACCTCCCATTACATACACATCAAAATGTTGGAAAGCCCCTATTAATGCCAAAGTCTCCTTCTCAGTTGTTGAATAGTTCAGTTGGTTGATATTGTAACGATCTTGAGCTGAGATTGTCAAGGGAAGGAAGGAGCACTCGAGAGAGCAGGTGAACCTCAAAGGGTGGGAACTGCTGCAGTCTTTATTAAGAGTTCAGAACAGCAGGAGTATGTAAAGGTTTAACAGACATGCGTCACCACCAGCCACACACTCACACACAAACCCGGCCCAGGTACACAGGGCTACCATGACACACACTCACAGTAGCCTGTGTACCTCTCCACTAAAACACATAAAAACAACCCCAAAACACTCTCCAAATAAATACAATAACACACTCTACCCACAACTACACAAAATAACCCCACAACAACACACAAAAACACACCTAAGCAGCCAGAGGCAAAGCAATGCATGCTGGGACAACGCTCCCCAGCCCAACACCTTTACAATATTGAACTTGCTTGAAATGTGAATTTGCAAGAGCCACTGTAGTTTATCTAGGCAAGGTTGTTTGGCGGGGGCAGTGGGGCTTGTGCGGGCAAAAGTGTTGATGGTTTCTCTGCTCCTGCCGCGAAGAAGGAGCTGATGTGTTTCCTGGGTATTACAGGATTTTTTGTGCAAACTTTTCAAGTCTTTTCCCTGTTGACCAATTTCAATATTATTTCAATAACAACCAGCTGAACTATTCAAAAACCAAGAAGGAGGCTTGGAATTAATATAAGCTTTTCAGCATTTTAATGTGTATGTAGGGGGAGGTTTACATCCAGTCGTGGTATTTTCAGACTGCAATCTCCTCACATTTGTCCAGTCCCCGAAAAACTCAAATTAGCGATAAATGCAATGAACATTCATTCTACAGCCTCACAGACTTGTAATGAATGTGTCCATCTGTTTGTCTGTCACTTGTCTTTGTCTGTTTCTTCTGACCTGTGTGTTCAGTCTCCAGACATACAGGGGTGGAGGAGATGAGTTCTAAAGGAGGCTGATGGCTGGGTGTGAGTGTGTAGTTGGTATGGGTGTTCACTTAGGCCTATGAGTGTGTGTACGTTTTTGTATTTTTTGTTCTATGTGGGTTGTGAGGTTGTTTTTCTGGTGATTGGGGTTTAGGGTTTGCAGTGCCATACAGTGTTGGGCTTATTCATTCCTATCCCAGAATGATGCTCTGGGGCTCCGTAGTTTATAGCTGCTGTTCTAATGCTTGTTTGTCTGAGAGATTTCGGGGGGCTAACCTGACAGTATACCACAATTGGGTGTAAACCTACCCATACATAAACATAAAAATGTTGGACAGCCCATATTAATCCCAAAGTCTCCTTCTCAATTGTTGAATAGGTCAACAATTATATTCCGATGTGCAGGAGGAGCTGGAGGGCAGCTTGTGTCTGTTACTGAGGGGCTGACCTGTTGTACTGATGTTTTGGACAGCAGACTGCAGTTACTCCCAACTGACTTGTTTCTATTATAGATTTGTCTTTTGTAATAAATTAAGATTATCTAACATTGCCCAACTGTTTCTGTCTCCCTATGTTCTGTGAGTCAGAAGCATTTTTAATGTGAAGGGGAAGCCTGGGGCGCATGCTGCGTGTGTGCAAAGTCTCGTCCTTTTAGGGGGTGAGGGTGTTTGGAAACCCCGGCTGAATCTTAGACCTTGAATCTTTCACGAAAAAATCCGCTCCACTTAATCAACAAAAGAACACACACCACTGGAAATCCGCTCCGGGTTTTCCTCCAACTCCCCACATGCAGGTGAAGAGAATGGTCAGT
>JBBMFX010019153.1:0-12522 GCA_037832545.1 Rhabdalestes septentrionalis | reverse complement strand
TAGCTAGGTTAGACTGCAAAGAGTTGCTATGATAATTCCTCCCCTCATACAAAACATATAACCAGCATTGTTTAAATTTCAGAAATATGTTTTCCAAATGTAATTATCTCTCATTTAGCTTATTTGACAGTGTTATATTACCTAATAAAAATGTTAGGCTACTTTACCTTAAAACGTGATCCAGTTGGCACGTCTTGAAAATTCAAGAAAATATAAAAAATATGTTGGACATATTCTTTACTTTATTCAAACTTTCTAATGTTTTAGATAACAAGTTTAAAAAGATATCATAACGGATTAAGGATTTGCCATGTCTACCCTAAAATGGACTACAATGCAGGAAATGGCATCTACACACCCCCCTCTGGGCTAAGCCCCGGATGCTCACTATGTCTGGCTCCGCCTCTGAATTTGAGGTGGACATTTGTTTGAAAGCTTCTTTTCTACACAGTTTGATGGTCAACACCGGACTTCTTAAGTTTCAGAGGTCCCTTACAACTTCAGTTTACAAACGTTTATAGATTTAACACCTGTAATAACAGCAACATGGAAAATAATATCAAGCCTAAAAGGTCATTTGAGGAGCTATTTAGAATTAGATGCAACAGTGTTGCTCAATGAGTTTTGCATTGGAATAAATGACAACTGCATTTACAATGAATTTGTGTTATTTGATTACTTTGAAAAGAAAATTTTGAACAAAACTAATCAAACATTGAGGGAGTAATTTATTTCAAGAAGTTGATCATTATCAATACGTTGGAACAAAATGTATGCAGGGTTGAGGAGTGACTATGTGTAATGAAAGTGTGCTATTTAATTGCTAAATTAATGTATTTTTATGTGAGATTCAACACATTCTCTCTGTTGTATGACTGTGTGGAATGTCTGAATTGCCATGAATTTAATTCCACTTCCTGTCATTCCAACTCCAATTCAAATTCAACTTCCTGTGGGGCGGAGTAAATTCAATTCAAATTCCAACTCATGAATTGAATGGCGGCCAATTCTGAAATTCTGAATTGCAGTGTACATAAAGAAATATAAATTAAGAATAAGAGGACAATATGCCTATAAATCTACCACAAGAAATACTGATTGATGTATGATTTTACCACACCTGTCCTGAGATAAATTCCTGAGATATATACTATACACATTCAACATGTTATTTCCTGACGATTTACATTGGTAGATTCTCACTGAAGGCATCTAAACTATGAATGAACACATGTGGAGTTATGTACTTTACAAAAAGATGTGAAATAACTGAAAACATGTTTTATATTCTAGTTTTTTTCAAGTACTGCTTGGCACACAGGTGTTTACTGCTAAACAACTCTGAGAACTCCTTCAAGACTGTTGGAAAAACATTTCTGGTGACGACCTCTTGAAGCTCATCCAGAGAATGCTGAGTGTGCAAAGCAGTAATCAGAGCAAAGGGTGGCTATTAGAATATCAAACATGTTTTCAGTTATTTCACTTTTTTGTTAAGTACATAACGCCACATGTGTTCATTCATAGTTCTGATGCATTCAGTGAGAATCTACCAACGTAAATGGTCATGAAAATAAAGAAAACACATTGAATGAGATGGTGGTGTGTCCAAACTTTTGGCCAGTACTGTAAATAGGGGGTAAAACACTTGTCTGTGAATCATATGACCACAAAATTGCAAGTTACATTTTCGTCCCAGTTCATCCTAAAGGTATTTGCCTGATCTGTAGCTCATTACCTCACTAAATATGATTGTAGAGCTAAATAACACGTGGATCAGGTGTTTTGTTGACATTTGATTTGGAGATCATGTTAATTGGACCCACCCAGCACTGTCGCGTGCGGCCAGTAGGTTGTGACCAGAACCAGTTTAACGTCCATTCTTTATCTTTCTGAAATCTGTAGCTACAAAAACGGTATTGAAATAGTCAATTTTGCACGTTGGAACGACTGAGGCTAAGGTAACTAACTTGAAGTAAACAGTCGAGTAGCATCTGTATACTCATGTGTGACGTTTTACAATTTAGTATATTAACTGATCAACAAACAATTAATTAAAAAAGCAGTATTCGTGCTACATTGGTAATATCTTTAAAATTTGACTATAATTAGGTAATATATCAAGTTGCTATTGGGTAGAAAACAGGTTTTAGCATGCATGCTAACTCTCCTGCTGACACAAGGAACTGAAGGAACACCCTACAGCTTTGTTAAATCCAAATTTCCCTGTTATTTCTGTTCATATGTTGTTTATTTATTTGTGTTCATACTTCGTTATTATGATTAATGACACTGAGAAGCCACGTAGCCTGTGTTTGTAAAGAAGTGTTAAACGTGGTGTTTAGGTTTACCATACCAAAACACTCACAAACTTTATTATGCCAAAAATAACAAAGAAGCATATTGTGGCTTACTGTGAAAAATAAAGTCTGGAAAAACCAAATCTCCCACGTACTGTTGACCTCTGGTGCTATCTACTACCACAAGACCTGAAATATATGAATAAAGCACATTTTTTAAATTAGGCATTTTTCATATAAAACATTACTTCTGAACCCAAAAGATTCTTTTCTAATGGAAGGAAATTATTTGGGATACCCTGACATTTTAAAGTATTGCTTTGTTAACTTAATCACCTGACAGTATTTATGACTAATAACATGCCAGAAGTTGACCCAGGTGGTTGTTATATCTCCTAAAGCCATTAAAAAGTAAAAGTCCTGAAATCAAATCTGACCTTTTAAAACGTGTTGATTAATTGTTCCTGGTCATATTAAGCACATCGTAACATCAGATGATGTAAGCTGTCAAATCATTAGAAAACATAATCTGCATCTTTGGCTGCTTCTGTAGAGTTGTCCAATTTTAAATACATCAGCTTGCACCAGTAAGTGGGTAATATATAATGAATCTCTTATTTTTTCCTGCCCACATTACCACTATGTGAACTAAAATATTGGGACATATCTGGTTTTGAAGGTTTGGGAAAGTGTCCTGAATTCCAGTCAAGAGTGATCTAAATGCTTCAGCATACCAAGACATATTGGATAATGCCATGCTTCCAACTTGCAGTATTTATGAGGAATTTGTGCCCATTCATTCTGTAGAGCATTTATGAGGTCTGGCACTAATGTAAGCCTGACTCGCAATCACACCCAGCTAATCCAACCAAGTCAACCACAGACTCTCAGATATATTACAAATTGTGTGTATGTATGTATGTATGTATGTATGTATGTATGTATGTATAGTGGGCTTAAGTAAGCACCTAAAGATGTTAAAGATGCATTTGTTCTTTTTGCATAATAAGGTGTTCATTTAAATTTCAGTGTCTGTTTTGTTTTAGTGTGTCAAGGCCTGTTTAGTTTTTTCATCTCGAGCAGTTTAATGGTCTCAGTCCTTAAAATCTTAAGGCCCATTGAGACTGTCTGTATAAATGACAGTACTAGCTGTAGTTTATAACTGTAATACATGTCATTAGCAGAATTAGCATCTGCTCTGTTTCCTGACAGATGATGAGCGACTTGTAAGACGGAGAGTGAGCTCGAGGGGAGACCCCAGGGGGAGAGCACAGGGGAAGAACATGGATAGGTAAGTCTGTATTATACAGGTAAAATTGCTCTCCTGCTTTTCACTAATTGGGTTCGTTTTGTTTGTTTGCTGCGCCGGGATTACCTCTGTTCAATCATGTAAAAAAACAGCCATGTTAGCTTAATGTAATTGTTGTCTGCCTCTGAAGAGGCCTTCAGTTTGCACAGACGTAATTGTTTTGCATCTGAAGCTGGTGCTGATAAAATTAAGTTGTCTTTGGTTTGAGTATAGACCTACCTTAAAAAATGAGGATGCAATGCAGAGTTACGATAGAAAAACCAGAATCAGAAAACTTTATTGATCCTGGAAGGAATTGCTCATGCTACAAACGCACAGACACACAGAGACACAAAAGACAAGAACCATATAAATTACAGGGTAAGTCAAATACAAACTGTCCAGAAAATACTCTGAAGATGCAATATACTAAATATAGTATGCTATGTAAATAAAACAAAGTGGTCAGATATAGATAAATGAATAAATTACTGCTGAAGTACTTCACTCATTAACACAAATGTTGGTTTGGAGTTGTTCTCTATACTAAGTTGGTTATTGCAAATAACAGTGCAGTAACATTTTTGCAATTTAGAAGTATGAATGTGACATCTAGTGTAAAGGTTATGAAGTTTATTTTTCCTGCAAAAAGTCAAGCAGTTTTGTTTTGAAGACTGTAGTACATATGCCATTTTGTTGAGGAAATGATACAAACCCGATTCCAAAAAAGTTGGGACACTGTACAAATTGTTAATTACAAACAGAATGCAGTGATGTGGAAGTTTCACATTTCAATATTTTATTCAGAAGACAACATATATGACATATCAAATGTTTAAACTGAGAAAATGCATCATTTTAAGGGAAAAATAAGTTCATTTTAAATTTCATGGCATCAACACATCTCAAAATATTTGAGAGAAGACCATGTTTACCACCGTGTGGAATCCCCTCTCCTTTTTATATCAGTCTGCAAACATCTGGGGACTGAGGAGACAAGTTACACAAGTTTAGAAATAGGAATGTTGTCCCATTCTTTTCTAATACAGGCTTCTAGATGTTCAACTGTCTTAGGCCTTCTTTGTTGCATCGTCCTCTTTATGATGCGCCAAATGTTTTCTATTGGTGAAAGATCTGGACTGCAGGCTGGCCGTCTCAGTACCCGGCTCCTTCTCCTACGCAGCCATGATGTTGTGATTGATGCGGAATGTGGTCTGGCATTATCTTGTTGGAACATGCAAGGTCTTCCCTGAAAGAGACGATGTCTGGATGGGAGCATGTGTTGTTCTAGAACTTGGATATACCTTTCTGCATTGATGGTGCCTTTCCAGATGTGTAAGCTGCCCATGCCACATGCACTCATGCAACCCCATACCATCAGAGATGCAGGCTTCTTAACTGAGCGCTGATAACAACTTGGGTTGTCCTTGTCCTCTTTCATGGCGTCACAGTTTCCCGAATAGAACTTCAAATTTCGATACGTCTGACCACAGAACAGTTTTCCACTTTGCCCCAGTCCATTTTAAATGAGCCTTGGCCCAGAGAAAACGCCTGCGGTTCTGGATCATGTTTAGATATGTTTTTTTTTTTTTTTTACCTATAGATTTTTAGCCGGCAACGGCGAATGGCACTGAGTAGCATTCCTGTGTGTGATGCAGTGCTGTCTAAGGGCCCAAAGATCACGGGCATCCAGTATGGTTTTCCGGCCTTGACCCTTGCGCACAGAGATTGTTCCAGATTCTGTGAATCTGTGGATGATATTATGGTCTGTAGATGATGATGACCTCAAACTCTTTGCAATTTTTCTCTGAGAAACTCCTTTCTGATATTGCGGCAATATTTCTCGCGGCAGCACTGCGGGAGTAGGTGATCCTCTGCCCATCTTGATTTCTGAGAGACATTGCCACCCTGAGAGGCTCTTTTATACCCAATCATGTTGCCAATTGACCTAATGTGTTGCAAATTTGGTCCTCCAGCTGATTCTTATATGTATATTTGGTTTTTCCGGCCTCTTATTGCAACCTGTCCCAACTTTTTTGGAATGTGTAGCATTCCAAAATGAGCCAATATTTGGCATGACCTTTTAAAAATGTCTCACTTTCAACATTTGATATGTTATGTATATTCTATTCTGTATAAAATATTGAAATTTGAAACTTCCACTTCATTGCATTCTGTTTTTATTCACAATTTGTACAGTGTCCCAACTTTTTTGGAATTGGGTTTGTAAAATTGACCATTATTTCTGATCTGATTGTTTAGGGAAAAGGCTTCAGATTCTTTGTCATTTAAAAAAGTCTGTATAATTAAAAAAATGGAACATGAACAAAGTGTTTGATATGATATGGTTCTTTCTTTACTCTTAAAATCTACTTCACAGAATGTCATTAAACAAAATTATGCTTTTCATTTTTTTCAGATTTTGGAATGAACTTGATTTTTACAAGGCGAGAATGTCAATTAAAACATTAGATTTAATGCTATTTCACTATTACCATCACTACATATGAGAACTGTGGGTTCACCGTTTAGTTTGTACAGTACATATAAAGGTCATTATTGCAGTGTGGAACATTTTGACCCCTGGTTCAGTGTAACCTACACAATACAAAATGGCAAATTTGGTGTCTTTTTTTGTAGATTTCTCCCTGATTTCAGATCAGAATACATTCAGTCCTTTTTAGACCCTCCTATAACCTTTGAATTACGCATTACTTTTTAAAAAGTCATTAGGATTTCTCTTTAATGACTGTTGAAAATCCAGCTGGAGGGAACCCTTAGGGATAAGTGAGCCTTTGCACTTGTTTCATTTTCTACTTTCATTTAGTCACTTTCCTTTTACCTCTTTTCCTGAACAGTAACACTGAAGATGATATCCTTGGAGACGACTCACTTACGGCTCCAAATGTGAGTTTTTAATATTCCTGTATTCTAAGATTTGAGGTCGAGCGATATTGAATTTTACCGATACCGATAGCTAGGTTGGTCCGTACTTGCCGATAACAGATTAATTAACCAATAGTTTTTAAAATGGATACTGGATTAAAACACACACAAATAAACAACACTACATGTAAAATAGTACTGAACTTACAAAAAATGAACAAAAAAGTACTGAATCATGAAAATGTGCTATATGAAATAAATATGAATATTAGAGCTGTAACGACACACCAAACCCACGATTCGGTTTGTTTCATGATTTTGACTCATGATTCTGTTCTGAGGCGCCATTTTGTTTGGAGACACCTTATCTTTATCAAAAAATTATAAACCAATATTTGCTTAAATACCGTTTCCTTTCCATTCATACTGAGGACGAGGCGACTCGTCTCTCGGTTCACCGCTCCGTTCAAACAAAAGAAACTCCGCCCAGCTGCCCTGAGCCACAAAACTCACTCAAAACACAATAAAAACAATCACACAGAGACTCCAGCACAGTTTTATCACAACCCAGCCAGCTTATACACACTTTTAAGCCCAGTGTCATAACTTAAATGTACTCACAGCGAATCAGTTCAGCAAACAAAGGGTCCATCCTTGCTTGTGTTTGTGGGCGGGCTCTTTGAAACCCACAGACCCTCAGCTTTTTGCTAACGAAAAGAAATTGACGTGACAGTTCTCCTATTATGGCGAAAAACATATGTTTCTGGGCGGGAACTGTATACAGGAAGAGTTGGAAGGGGTTAGTGTGTGTCATACCGCGACGCGGGTTCGTGGACATGAGTGTCGGGATTTCGGTTTTGTATCGTATATCGTTATAGCCCTAATGAATATATTCATAAATATTGAGGTAAATTAAAGACATGCTTTCCAACTGAAACAAAAAGTAACCCGGAAAATGGATTTTTGCTGATGACCGATAGTTCAGGGAAACAACTATTGGTGCCGATTAATCGGCAAAACCGATATGTCGGTCGACCTCTACTTTATGAATACTAAACAAGAAACATCTGTATACATATATTGGGGCTTTGAATGCATTTATGGACTTTGTCAAACAAATGGACTTACCTGGATGAGGGTCCTGCTGATTGGAAGTATAAAAATGAAGTTAATCGCAGAGACTGATGTAGATGTGAAAAACCTGGAAACCTTTTTGTAATATTTAAGAACGTAATAAAGGTATTGTTTTAGAAAAATGTACATAGCCTTTCAGAGATTAGATGGGGATAGGACATCTTTTAAAAAAAATGTATTTAACACACTGTGCAGCAGAGATGTGTAAAATAGAATAACTTTTGTGCTTATATCACAACAAGTAAATACAAGAGCAGTACTGGGTTGTGTAACAAACAACCTGGCTGATTGCCTGCTCCTGCTATACACTAAGCTAGTTTTACATGCATTACAAGGGCAGGTCTAATGAAAAGTAGCAGGTGTCACAGTGCCAGGTCTAAGGTAAAGGTGTCACGTTCTGCCACAGGACAGGTGACAGGTGGTTTCTTGGTAGGGGAAGCTGCTGTGCTCCTCTTTCCAGTAATGGGGTATTACCCATACACATCTTTCAGCAGAGATGCAGTGTGGGACATAGCCATAAAAAAGCTGACAAAACTAAAACCAGTTCCAACTGTGACAAGGCTTTAGGATTAGCGTAGTTTTATGTCAGAGAACTGCGGGGCATTCACATCACAAATTGATTGAAATAGCACATATATAATGTGGCAACACTTTAGTGAATGAAGCAGTAGGACTGAAAGAATCACTGTTGCTGGTGAGGCTGTTATCAGAAGCCCACTACCAGGTACCTATTTCTCAGTGAGTATTTCTAATAGATGAAGAGGTAAGGGACATTTCAAGTGGACAACCCTCACTTTGGGCTTGAATCTTCTTGCTCTGCCCTAGGATACACCCCCTGGTTACTCTGATGTATGAAGTGCAAAATTAACCAAGTTTTCCTTGCCAGGATGTAGCATTAAACTGCTGAATAGTACTAAAACTACTCTACTGGTATTTCTGGTTCTCTAAAATGAAATGTAGCATCCAGTTGATTGAAATGTCTATTTTTGGAAAGACACGGAAAATGCCGTAATTAGTACATTGTTTCACAGCCTTTGGTGGTGAATGGTATGGTACGGGTTCTGTTATTATTTCTTTGGCATTCTAGAAATTATATACACACAGAGCCAGTTTAGAGCTAATTATTCCTTGTATAGAAATCTGATATTTATGCAATAAGATATAAACTTTTAAAGGGTTCACAAAATTTGAAACAGCAATGTGATACTTACAAAATGCCCGGTGGGTGGAAATGAAAGGTGGAGTTTTGAGTAAAGAGAATTGTGAGTACCAGTATGTGTTCTGATGGTGCAGGGGCGTGTTTCATATATCTGCGTTTCTCAGGACGTTTGGGATGAAGAGCTGAACGATGACCTTTTGTGTAGTGATGAAGATGACCCAACTACCAGGTGAGATGAACTTTTCTGCTCCACTTTTCCGTCAGGTGTATAGGAAAGCTGTTAACTGAAAGGTTGATGGGTGAGCTCTCCTGGACCTCTAGAACAAACTTTTAAAATACTGGAGAAACAACCACATATGAATGTGTCTGCGGTTTATAAACCTGCTCCAATTGCTGTATTTCTTTGACTCTTATATCATTGTTTGCTTTATTCATTAGGACTTTCCATTTTATCAGGTACACCTAACAATTAACCATGCTTGGTGGCCAGTTGATGAGGTCAGCCTTGACTTAGTTAGTTGTAATGTTAATTTTTGCCACTCTCTATTGTGTAAACTACAAAATATAAATTAATACTAATAATTACTTGCACTTGTAACTGCTTTGTATATATTTTATGTGTATATAATTCCTTAAAATGCTCCATATGTTTCGGGTTTTTTGTGAGAGTAGCCAGTACTGATTCACATATTCTACATGCAGCACTACAACTGAGAATAGTCATTAGGTTTAAAACATTTTGCAGGCTAGTATTTAATGATAAATCACTTGTGAGGGACCAGATTTGAGAGAGTGGAAAGGGACCGTTGCAAGGCTTGTGCTCTTTGACAGTAGTATTGGGTATCGGCAGTAGTTTCCATTTAAGAATAATAATGTAATTTTCAGGAAATGTGCCCTCCAGGACTTCAAGAAAAACGTATGTCTTAGATCGTTGTCTTTTTTTGAATGTATAGTCCATGTCTTAGCCCTGAAGATGTCTGATTCAATAAACGCCGTTCATTGAAGAAGTTCCTATATTTTTGTACGCTGAACGGAACGAGTCTGTTTATAAATTATGAACGAAACCAAGAGTAAAGTTCACTCGCGCGAGACTGAACGCTCCCAAACGGCTCATATTTTACCCGAACTTGGTAAATATGAATGCTTTGTGTGTTGATTATGTGGAGAGTATCACTTGATGGGAGTCGGGTCTTCTGATTCACTGCAAAGAATTGGCTTTTAGTAGCTGGCAAGAAAAAGAGCATGGCTGGTGCTTCAGTTTCAGATGCCTGAGTTTTAGAGCTGTACATTTTCACTAGTTTGATAAGGTTTAAAAAAAGACAATGGCTTTTACTTATGTGTTTTTCTGAGATATGTCTTTGTGTTAATGTTTCCTGAATAAAAATTCCATATACAGATACCTGTACCTAATTTTTCCACTTTCACCATAACACAATGCGTTGCTTAAGTGGTAAGATCTATTCTCAACCTCAAAATAGTTTTTAATGTAACTTAAGTCTGTGGTTGTTCAGTTGTATGACAGAAGACTGAAGGAGTTTCAGATAGAAGAACGTTGAATTGAAAATGTAAAAAAAAACAGAAAAAAAAAGAATGTGTATTAGTTTATTTTTAAGTAGTAATTTCCCTTCAAATGTTTAAAAAATGAACTATGAACGGGAACTAGTTCATTTTTATTTGAATTAACTGTATTTTGAACTAGTTCTTTTTCAATGTGAACTGGCATAACACTGTTCAGCGCACTCTGTAACAAAGCAACTTGTTTTTTTGGTCATGCTAGCTAAACTGATAAAGCACCAATACAGCCTTCTCTCATGTAACATAAAAATTTGCTTCTGTGCTACCATTTATATGACTCTATTATATTTAATAAAAAGAAAATGCCTATAATTAAAAATGTATCATAAAATAAAAAGTTTTCAGTAAAGCAGGGGTTGGCCTTTGCTGTGAAGTTGGTATAATTTATTGATATACACAAACCTGGAGCGCGAACTAATCATACGAAAACTACAAATTCATACCAAGAACAAATTTAGATTTCTCACTAGAAACTCATATGTTTTATTTTCTCAGGTTTAAGTAGCTTTTCTTTTGGTTACCACTTTATTTTTCATGCTGAAATGGGATGTTGGCAAAATATTGATTAGGGAGTCCTCGATCTGTCAGTGTGAAGGGTAGGCTCTCAATCAATATTCACAGCTCCTATATTTCCGGGCACACTGAGAATGCTCTAAGTGTGCTGCTTGTGGCATGGGAATCTTATCTGAGTGATGAGATGTCTCACTGAAAAATAGTATCACTTGGTGAGGTGCAGGCGACCCAGTCAGATAATGATTGCATGGGACATTGCAGGCCTACCCATTACTGGCTAGCAAAATATTTGAGTAGTAAACCATTCTCAGTGCGAAAGTGACACTGACATGGTTGCGTGTTGTGGTGGGATGAGTGTATCAGGCATAGTTTTATTGCGAGGATTTATACATATCACTGTCACACCTAGGTCAAGTGTGATTAACCTTCTAAAACCAGCTGAGAGCAACTCTGTTGTCAGAATCTGATCATTGTTGAAGTGCTGGAGGGTGGCTAACACAAACTTCTCATTAACAGATCAACAGCCCTTTACACCAGCATTGCTAAAATTGCTTTAAAGGATTCACATGTACTAGCATTGTGCACACTACCATTATAGTACGGTGACGAAGATTGTCTACCTCTCTAAATATGGTCTGGTTCTTTTCCGCTGAGGGACAGGGTAGGTAAAGGGGCCGATAAATTGTGCAGGAGCAGGACACCTACAAAGTGTGCCTGTATGATGGGTGTTTCAGATAAAATGGCCTATAAGTTTATATAGGGTAGATATACTTAATAAATTGACAACTTGCAACTGGCATTGCTATGGTGGGTCAAAATAAAGTAATGTATTTTTATACTTTTTTAGCTGCTGGGGGGTCCTTCCTGCCAGTCACCTCTCATCACCATGTGACTCCTGTAAGCCTGATTTTGGCACCGTCAAGAACATCCATGGACCACAAGAGCATGTGTGTGTAAGTGGAGTTTTCAAAATAGCAGTGCATCTGGAAAACCTGTAGGTAGTACATTGGGGGAAATAATTATTTGATCCCCTGCTGAGTTTGTAAATAAGCTGACTTGAACAGTTTCAATTTTTTTAGGTAGTTTCAGATTTATGGATAGAGACAGAATATCAAAAAATGTACCAAAAATCAGAATAAAAAAACCTTTTACATAAGTTATGAATTGATCTATCAATTACAGATACTCCTGATCTTAACTTGTGTATAAAGCTCACCTGTCCACAGTATCAGTTTCTTCCAATCCTTCCCTCATCCAGAACACTGAGGATGTTGTGGATTAGGTCTTCCAGCATTACAATGACCCAAAACATTCTGTAAATGGACAGTTGTGGTCAAAAGTTTACATACACTTGTAAAGAATTATATAATGGCTCTACTGAGTCTCCGGTTATTTCTAAAACTAATTTTTCTCTGATAGAGTGATTGGAACAGATACTTTGTCACAAAAAACATTCATGAAGTTTGGTTCTTTTATGAATTTATGAGTTAACAGAAAAAATGATCACATCTGCTGCGTCAAAAATATACATACAGCAACATGAATTAGCAGTTTTGTTGACTTAGAAAGTTGTCAGTGAACTGAGCTTCATAGCATACAGTCATGTGAAAAAATTAGGACACCCTTTGAAATCATGTGGTTTTTTGTAACATTTTTAATAAATGGTTATT
>JBBMFX010019123.1:0-12523 GCA_037832545.1 Rhabdalestes septentrionalis | reverse complement strand
CAGCTCTCCTACAGAAACTACGAGCAGATTCACAGCTTCCACACACTTTCCCGATCCGCAAAGTGTTGAAATAAATGTGTTTGTGCTTCGTGTTCACTGTCTCCTCGCACGGCGGTGCAGCTGCGCTCCAGAGTTGAACCGGGAGACGCGCGAGCGTCTTTTCTAAAAGGCAAATATAGTCAGAATCGGCAAAAAACATTATTGGCATTTTTTCTTCCAAATCTCACTGAACTGAACTCCGCTTTCTGGCTGCTCACGCAGCAGTGATCTGGGACTCACTTCTCCGGCGGTTACTCGAAACTTTGAACGAGAAGATGACGCAATGCGTTAACAATATTAAGGCATTATTTTTTTCTGTGATTAATTTTATCTAATTAACGCGTTAAATTCCCAGCCCTAATGTGATCACACCACTGTACACAGTGTGAACAGCACGAAATTACTCCTCTGCATTAACCTGGTCACCAAGTGAAGCAGCGGACTGTCTCTTGGCGTCCGGTGAGCAGCGTGTGAGGGCGGTACCGCACTCAGTACCTAAGGGGTTTCTCTGTCTCGGGGATCGAACCTACTCTTTCTGATTGCAGGGTGAGTGCTCTAACCACTGAGCCCCGCCCTGCTGATCTACCTGAGCGAAGTGAGTGTTTTATAGCTTTACTTGCGCGGTCACGAGCAGTAGTGGCGACAGGAAAAGATCGATCCTCAAATTTTTGAATCGATTTCGTATTTTTTGAACGAGAATCGATATTGATCGGGGAATCGATTTTTTTTTTAACCCAGCCCTAGTGATTACCCCTACATTGTACTATATATTTATAACTAAAATCAGACCAATTATACAAAAGAAATTGACAATGCATTCCAAAGAAATGCCTTTGCATAAATTACTGTACAGTTTATATCGGCTTACCTTTATATTTTCGTTAAGGGTAATGTATTAAAATGAGTTTTAAATCGTGTTTTGGGAGCTTATTTGGGGCATATTTAGCATTTACACTTAAAAAATAGGCATTTTTAGGCCTTTACATTTTTTTTTTACCGAAACACAACGTGTTTTACGCCAGCAGTGATTACTGGGTTATGAAATTCAAATGCATTTTTTGTCTTTAAGCCGCTGGAAATGCCTTCTCCCAGGCAGCCCTTCTACACCTGCAGATGCAGAGCAAACATGATGCAGCAACCAACTTCATCGATGCAGGCAATGCCTTTAAAAAAGCCGATCCTCAAGGTTTGGTTTTCTTTTGTCACTTTTGTTTGAATTTAATGCTGTCAAAATTGTGTTTGTGTTTTAGAAGTCCCTGTAAATCATTTATTGTGTTTCCAACAGTATTTCTCTTAAGTTAATAATAATGCAAACTTCACTGTAGTTATAATAGGTTTATGGGCTACAGATCATGTTTATGAAGTTTTTTGCACAAAATCACTCTCACATAAAGAGATCTCCCTGGCTCTATTCTTCACAGTTTCAGTCCCATTCCAAAGGAGCCTTTTGGACGGAGGGCCTCCATGTGATATCAGGTGGGGGCCAATTTGCATACAACCGCCCCTCATCTGTTGAGACCCCACCCACTAACCTGTAGCTTGTCACGCCTTTCAGTGGCCATCTTGATCTTTGCAGCTTTATGTTGCTGAATTCAGCCATGTCTGACCAATGTAGTGGCAAAAACTCGCTCCTCCCAGCTGGCCAACACCTGTGCAAAACACAATAAAACTAACTTCGCTAATGGTTAATGCAAAGAATTTGGCGTGAAAATACACCAATCACTGTGTAAAATGTGTGTTTTGTTCCTGTATACATATACGGTAAGGCTGCGATGTGCCTCAACACCAGCTCCGCCACAACACCAGCTCTGCCATTACATCTGCTAGTTTTACGAGCACGAATAAGCAGAGCGTAATGTCTACCTGCACATGAAGTGTTGTGTTTGTCTTGCTCTGGCTCCGACTCTGGGTCGAATAATCTCCCAATACTTTTGTTTACCTAGTGTAGCTCTCACTCTTTCTCCCTCCCTCTCTTCCTTCAGCCTGGTCAGCATACAGGCTAGGACCCCAGTCACAGACTGAATGGATTGAAGGAAAGAAGGAAAGGAACACTTACACTTTCACTGGCGTTAAGGAACTGGGTTCTGATTTAGAAGTTAATGCGCAGCTTAAGCATGGGATGGCTGGGGCATGGACAGTAACAGCTTGTTTGCTTAAAATTGACAGAGCCTGAAACGGCTCGTTTTGAAAAGGGCCGAAACTGTGATGAATAAAGTTGGTGCTCTTTATTTATATGCGAATAATGTTGTGCAATAAACTTCACAAACATATTTTGTAAAGCCCGTAGACAAATTATAACTTGTTTTCATTTTAAAGGGGGGTTTGCATAGTAAGTCCCCTTTAAAGAAAGATTGAGTACGTGAATGACAAGAGAATGTCTTTTGTCTATTATCTGCTCTGTCTACAGAGGCTATAAACTGTTTGAATAGGGCCATCGAGATTTACACAGATATGGTAAGTTTTTTTTTTTACCTTACAGTAAAAATCAACTTAATCTTGCGTTTCTAAATCCCCACGCAAGTGGTGTGCTTGGTCATGTAGGTTTACAGGTGTTGTAAACCTACAATATATAAACACAAATTATTTTGGCAGTGAGCACAGAGCTGTGGGCCCAGGAATTAAGAAAAAATTGGACCTGAAATGGCAATAGGCATTCCAAAGTGCAATAATTAAAGAGCATAAATAAATACTTCTACAAATGCAGAGACATTTCTGACTACAGCAACAATGTTCTGTGTCATCACTTCCCAACACTTTAATCAACATGTCATGCACGCAGAGCTGAAGGCGTAAGCTTAATTAAGCTTAGTTTTTTAAAAAGATTTAAATGACTAGGATATAACCAAACTTTACCCAAAGAAGAAAAGCAAATACAGGTTAATCTGTTTGGCCCCAGTTTTTACTGAAGTGATTTGGCCAGGGGAAATAAGGAGCAGTAGTTTAGCATTTTGACTATGGGCTGGGCATGTTAACACATTATTATCATCTAAAAGCATTATTTACTTAAAACTGACAATTATTTTATCATGTGTTAACACAGATTAAAAAAAACTAAAATAAATTAAAAAATTTAAGAGTTTGTTGATTTTTTTTTCTAATGGGTGCAAGCAGCACGCAGCACCATACATGTTAGCTGGTTTTCATGAAGGTCAGGTGACCAATTACTTTTGTCCATATAATATGTAATGTATTTCAAATTATATCTCATAAGAACAAAATTATCAGGGCCCCTGACCATTACACCACAAGGGACTTTAATGACACTGCATTCAGATACATATATTTCTATAGGCTTCACAGCTTCTATAATGGTTCTTTCAATAAGAAAACCAGATAAAAGATGACTGCCTTGCAGTAATAAATAGCTTTGGTTTTATATTTGATTTGATTATATTAATGTTTATGTTGAGATTGAGAAATATTTGAACTACAGTTGTGTATCTGTGTCAAAGGTAAAACTTCTGTTAAAAAGATTCTTGTGTTTGCACACCAAATTTTATTACACTTTTGTTCATATATCAGTACTTTAACAATAAAGGTGCACAATACACTACTTTTGAATTAATTAGTTAATTTGGATTATATCTGCAATAAAACGCAGAATATCCATCCATCCATCCATCCCTCCCTCCCTCGAATATTAATCCCCATTTTGAATAGATAGACGGGTGGCTTGCTGGCCAGCTGGAAAATGGATTACAAAGGTAATGCTGTCTGTCAGGTAATAGACACCACCTGGGGAACTATGTGGTTATTTCATGTGTGTTTGCTCTTGGACTTGTGTGTTGCCAGAAGTAATTTGACCAAATGATCTGTAATAGGAGTAAACAAACAATCCATTCCAGTTTATTTAATGTTTGCTCTTGTTTTTATCAGGGTCGTTTCACAATTGCAGCAAAGCATCACATCACCATTGCAGAGGTATATGAGACTGAGCTAGTCGACATCGACAAGGTAAATCATTTTTAAAGTTTTGAGTCACATTTAAATCTGGGTTCATGGCTGTAGTGGAGAGGTTAAAAAAGGAAAGGTGGAAATATGGTGACTAGAAATGGGTAAAGTGAATGTGATCATTCTGTCATATGTGAACAGAGCAAACAATGTGAACAGCATAAAATTCCTCTCTATATTTAACCCATTCACCAACTCAGTGATGCTTAGCCGTCTTGGGAAGTGAACCCACGACTTCCTGATTGCTGGGTGAACACCCTAACCACTAGGCTACCAGCTAGCCCAAAAAAGATTTCGTTGTTTAATCTAAATTTTCTGTTACAGACCGTCCCATTGGCTCTTTTTAGTCCTGAGGGAAATTGTGTTCATTTTGGATAACTAGTGCTGCTCTACAAATGGTTCGGCCTTTCAGAGCTGACCAGGGTTAACCAGGGCTGCGTTTCCTGATAACGATTGATCTTGGCGCGTAAGAGCGTTTGCTACGAGTCATTTCGTGAACGTTTGTAATTTTTTCATGTGCGTTTCCCAAAACTGCACTTAACACAGTTGCACGTGGCCCTGGAGTAAGTGCTACTTAGGAGTTGCTATCCGTTGGCGAAGTGCTGAAATGTCACGCTGTAGAATGCTTCGTCATTGTTGCACATGCTGTCATAGCAATCCATCTAATTACTGATTTCCATTCATTTTTCCACTAGTGTGAATGTATATTCAACTCGAATAACATAAAAAGTTCTGTAATGTCTTCTTGACCAAGTGTAAAAACATAAATCAACTGCAAATGTCGTACAGTCTTGCTCCAATCTCACATAAAACATATTCTAACTGTCGTTGCCGGAAATGACATCAGCATCATTGTCGACAATCATATGAAACCTTTATTATTTAGATAGAATTATTTATCAATTTTGTCATCAACAATTGCTTATCTCACATCAAAACAAACTATAAAAAAAGTAAGTTAATAAATGAATAAGCATTTTATTTGGAAAAGTTCAGCCTAATTATCTTCCCCTGATGTGCAACTCTTAGCTGCTCTGAGGTATTATGCAACAAGCAGTTTCCTTTAGGTACTTGGAGATGGACTTGGACTAAGTAAACCATCTGTATCCAGAGTTGTACAAGCAGTCACCTATGCACTGCTGAACACATCCAATTTCCAGCATCAAGACAAGCCATTTCAGGCATTCAGGATTTTTTTTTTACACATTACAATTTACCACAGGTCATTGGAGTCATTGTTGGTACTTTAATTCCCATCGGTATGCCTTCTGTGGATGGCCATACATACATATGCTGCAAAGATTATCCAGCAATCAACTGCCAAGTGATCTGTGATCATAAGGGTTTAATCACAGACATTGTTGCAAGGTGACCTGGGAGCACACAAGACTCCTATGTCTTTGCCAGCTCATCTGTGGGTCAAGAGGCCCAGAACACAAATGGACAGTGGAGGCTGCTTGGTGACAGTGGATATCCATTGAGGCCATATCTGTTCACCCCTGTTGCTAATCCTGTCAATAACAGTGAGGCAAAGTTCAATGAGGCTCACCGTGTTGCCCGAAGTATTGTGGAGCGCACTTTAGGAAGGTGGAAGCTACGCTTTCGGGCTATTCACAAGTCCAGTGGTGGTCTTCTCTTTGTGTCACAAAAGTGCTGTGCTGTAATTACAGTAACAGCTATGTTGCACAACATTGCAGTGAGAGCAAGAGTCCCCTTGGACATCAGGGAGGAAGATGAAGAAGTGGAGGAAGAGAATGTAGTTGAGATGGGACTTGATGATGATCAACCAAGGCATGTTCAATACATGGCTGGGTTTCATGCACGCCAGCAAGTAATTGACACATTTTTTTGAGTTCCTCTTTTATTTGTGTCATCTTTTATGCACATTGAATATTTGCTGTTTAATACAACAGTGTACTTTCTTTTTTCATTCTATCCTTTATTGTAATTTTTATTTTGTTTCTTTATTCGTTGTTTGTCTATAGTGAATTGTGTCATGAGTCGGAAATAGGAATGAATAAACGTATACCTACAAACAAAATGGGACATAACTTTGTGGATAAGTGAATTGTAGGTGCAATTTGCAGGTTGTCCAGCAGGTGCCCTCGTTACTCTGTCTCCTTACGGTGCACTTAAGGATTTCCGATTACTCCAGAGCACTCGTAGATCTACGAAGATTTTCAAGTGCTACTTAAGTTACGATGGTTTTGGGAAACAGACCGTAATTTTAAGATCAGTCGTAAGATCGTTTTTTTTTTTGGGAAACGCAGCCCAGAGCAGTATGCTAATTGAGTCAAGCGCCAAGGCATTAAAAAGTCTGAGGTCAGAGAAAACGGAGCAGTGTGTGTACACAACTTGCCCATTAGAGAACCAGAGCTCGTTGGAAAAGTCTCGTGGAGCCTGTCGGAATGTGAAGTTTGACCAGGACTGCGGCTTGCCTCACGGAGTGCTGCCGCTCGGAGGAGAGCTTCACCGGTCACGGTCGATTGGTCTTGGGGAGATGACGGTCCCTGTAAAGATTTCGTGTTGTTACGTTTTTTCCACGGCCGAGCTACGGGGAGAAATGCAGCGTTAGACACGGAGCACTTTTACTCCTCTCCGGCTCCCTTAAAGAAAGTGTGAGTTTCTCCAGTTCTGGGTGGATGAGAGCTTCGTGCTCTGGCTCGTTGGAAAGGTCTCCTAGAGCCCTATCTAACCCTGAAGTTTGACCATAAGGGGGCGTTCACATATCGCGTCTTTTGCGCGCTCAGGTCCATTATTTCAAATGTAGACGCTCGGCAGCCGCGCTCATAACGGAAAAGACCCGGTTTTTCAGGCGCGTCCGCGCAGCATCGAGTTGAAAACATGTCAACTTTTCAGAACGCCGCAAGGGCACCGCGGGTCATGTGACAAGATTCAGCCAATTCGCTTCCTAACTGACCAGAGATCGTTTTGCGGGAGGAGCTCTGTTTACTGATGATTGGGCCAATTTTTCCTAAAATATAATCCAGCTGGTCCTTGTTAAGTTTGAACCTCCTGTTGTCCAGGCGGAGCTGGTGAAATTCCCCATGTTTTTTTTTACTTTTTTGAAGAATGGGGTGCACCCAACCACTCTGACGTTTTTTTTTTTTCTGCGTAAATAAATAATGTAGCAGAGTCACAGCAAGTGTTTTTTGTTCGTGGAAATTGCTGAAATGAAAGGAGCGCGCGGCTGATGGTTGCTTAGCAAGACAGACACTTCCGGAGAGCAAGTGCCCGAGTGCTTTTGGAAAGAAGGAGAAAGCCACACGTTTTTAGGCGCGATATGTGAAAGCCCCCTAACACCTGTAGCTCCGCTCCCACGGGGAGTAGTGCTTCATGCTCGTTGGAAATTATTTCCAGCTGAGCGTCCATCTTGTTTTCTATAATCCATATATTTATAGTATAATTATAAACAAATAAACGCGAGACCACAGGTTTCTTTTCACTCATAGAGTTCATAGAGGGGATGTTTTATGCAGTCCCCCAGGCCAAGAGAAAATTAGTAGAAGGAGAATTAGAAGCCAATAATGATGTTTTATATATAATTATATAAATGCCAAAAATCTTTTTTTTATATAATTTTCTTTAGAAAGTTCGTTGCTTTTTTGTGATTGGGGCAGGCTACGTCTCGGCTGGTTTTAATGGGGATGGTGAGGATGCCTGATCATTACACCAAAAGGGACTTTAATGATATTGTATTCAGATAATTAAACTGTCTTATGGAGTCGGTCCCCTTTGCAGCTGCTATAATGCTCTGGACTCTGAGAGGAACTTGTTTGTCAATATCGAACTAGATAAAACCTGAATGACCTGCATAAAATGTCCTCGAACTATTCTAGTTAGGAGGGTTGCAGAGACTTCGGAGTGGGCCCGTTGAATTCCTAACGAGCTCCTCTACTTGTTTCTTGCATATTTGAAAGTGTAAATCACTAACTATGTGTCAAAATCGTGATTAAAATCGAAATCGCAATATTATTCAAGAAAATCGTGATGGGTTTCTTTTGTCTATATCGCAAAGCCCTAGTGTATACAAGCGTAATTGATCCACCCTGAAGACACTGTTCTATAGATATGTAATGTATTCTACTAAAATTGGTTAAATGCAGAGAAAGAATTTCACATTGTTTACACAGTGTGGTGCGTTCACACATGACTGAATTTAATTATAAATGTATTAATCCTAACAATCACTGTTCAAAGGCCTGTCTCTGGAGCAGAAATGTTATTTTGTTTTCCCTCATGCTTTTAAACTTCACACATGGGTGAAATTAAGGCTTCAACAGTTTGTAATTAAAGGCTTAAAATTTGTTTTAGACAAGAGAAAAAATATATATGACATTAATTCATTTCTCTTTCTTAGGCCATAGCTCATTATGAACAAGCGGCAGACTACTACAAAGGAGAGGAGTCCACCAGGTCAGCAAGTGTTTATTCAGTGATCTTTGTAGAATTTATTGTATAGACGACCCCTTTGCTGTTGGTCATTAACGAATGTACCTCCTGCTTTTGGTTTATGGCATCATATGCTCACACTTCCCCAGTCCACATGAAACTTGGTGTGATTGTAGCCTCACATACAGAATAGGATGTTTGTTTTCATTTGTAGGTTCTAGCAACCTCTGATATGGAGCAGATACATAACACATTGCACAGCTTGACAAACGTTTTGCAAAAAATGACCTATTTGAAACGTAAGGTGGCCTCCAGGAGGCGCATCACACTAGTTTATTGCAAGTCATTTGTTGAGTATTCAAATATAGTGAAGAACCTAATATGAAAAATGTTGCACTTCTTTAGCCATCAGTCATTCATACCTGCATCACTAGCACATTCTTTGGAGTCAAGACTGTACCTCTTTTCCATAGAGGGAAATGCTACTGACTCATTTGATTATCTCAACAACTGATTAAGATAAAATTATTGTTTATTTGATAGCCATCATTTGCTTACTTCCCCATTTGACTTGGCAGTATCCAATACTCATTTATCATGGCATATAGACATTATTTAGCATATTTCAAATTGCAAAGGTGTAGTTACAACAAGCTAAAATTTTCAACAGTTTTCTTCTGCCTTCAAAATATTTTGTATTACTTTAAAAATACAAAATATATATTATTTTTCAATTACTATAAAAAAAAGTTACATTTCACTGTTACATACCTCTTAGTCTGTTATTACCACAGACGTCAACACTCACAACAACACATGTTAACTGATACAAAAAAAAATCATAAAAATTTTACTCATTCTCTCATTTCTGCTTTGGTCCTATTACACACCAAAATGCGGTACATCTAGTCTGATGTAGGAAATATGGGATACTTGAGTTTACATACATTGCATAACATCCCCTCTTCTCTTCTATCTTTAGCTCAGCAAACAAGTGCCTGCTTAAAGTTGCTTCCTATGCTGCACAATTGGAGCAGTATAAAAAAGCAATTGATATATATGAACAGGTATGTGACCACTGTATGCATCAATTACAGAAACACTGATGTACGACACTCTGGATTACAGCATATGCCAAAAATAGTGAATGTAAATGTAAATTGGACCTTTTGTACCTGTTGCAATCATTAGTTTTTCCAAATAAAGAATGACGGGGCGATCACTCTAAATGCCATGGAAAGTTACAGTTTAATGAACGTTTAGTATAGTGGCAAGCCACAATGCTGTTTTTTGGTGGCTTGTCTTGTGACTTCCAAGCATTGTCTGAGGAAATGATGCATCAGACGCAGCATGTTTAGCAAAAACCACAAACCTAGATCTAATTTTACCATTACTCATATATGTACATTTTTTTCAGGTTGGGACACATGCAATGGACAGCACTCTACTGAAATACAGTGCCAAAGACTATTTCTTCAAGGCTGCCCTCTGCCATTTCTGCGTTGATATGCTTAATGCCAAGGTACGTATTCACAGGCAAGTTAGTCAATAGTAAAGACAAAGAATGCCCTGCTTAAATTCTGTGTTTTAATAGAGTTCACGAATAACCACCACTTTTTATAAATAAAAAAATGTACCTCATAATGACAACAAAAAAACACTGCATTTCAGAAAGGTGTAGAATAGAAAATTATCAGTCTGCTCATCCCACCATAGCACTTATTTGGGGTCGAGTGTGGACATTAACTTGGTCATTCCAATAACTCTATTTGTGCATACGCTTTAAATCATTTTTTCTGTTGGATGTTCCAGTTTTGGTCAGCTGCTGGGCGGATGGCTTCACGTCTGTCTAAAAGCTTCTAGAATTGACCAATTTCCTATTTCCTGTGACTGTAAAAATAACCCAAATCAAGCCCTCACCACTCTGCTTGGCGGTGTTTTTTCCCCACCTGATTTTGAATGATGGCTTGTAGTACCTTTGGGGAGGGGGGACGACGACTAAATATTTAAATCTATCTTTTCATCATCTGAGCTTGTTTATCAAAAAAAGTGAGGGCTAAACAATTTATAACAAAGCCCTGGAGGGGGGAGGGGGTCATGAATTCGCCAGCGGGTGTCTTTTTTTTCCCCCTTGACTATGTTCCCTTTTTGGATTTTCTCTTCCCCAGCTTGCCTTACAGAAATATGAAGAAATGTTTCCAGCCTTTTCAGACTCACGAGAATGCAAATTGGTCAAGGTGAGGGTTCTAAGATCTTGTGCTTTGCTGGATGGTAAACATATTCCACGTCAGTAAACTCTAATCGTATGCTGTTCATGATAAAGTTGTATTTTAATGTACAATGTAAAGTTTAGCACTAGTTCCCTCAAAGAGTGGTATGAGGCATTATTGCACATATGGGAATGAGTCACCACCAATTGACTGAACCTTCAAGTTGCATGTATCCTCTACATAGGTTTGAATCCATCAGAATATGCCTGAGATTTTATCTTAATTGTATGGCTAATTTTTTGTAACCAATGTGTACTATTTAGAGTACTTCTTATTAGCCGTGTTTTTGACTACTTTTTGAAAAAAGCACAAGCACAAAGCTGACAGTTGGATCAAAGGTCAATTACATATCTGTCCAAAAGGCCCAGTAGCACTTAATAACAAAAGTTGAAAATAGTCATCAAGCACAATTAATGGCGACTGTTAGTGGTGCAAATAACCTTAAAGAATTAAGTTGACCTCTTCGTAAAAAAAGTATTTTAAAAAAATGTATAAACACTGACCTTTTTAGGTAGCCACAAGCAACAAGCTATCTATGTGCTCTTCATTCAGTCTTCATTGAGATGAAAAATTGACCTGCTAGGTTGTGCAAGCCAGCAATAGACCAAAATCTTTTGCTTTGTGTATTTTTAGTGAAGCCCACTTTATGACTTAGTCTAGATTTTCAGGAAAGGGAGAGGTACAAAAGCTGATTAACTTTTATTTTCTTTCACAGAAACTTCTAGATGCCTACGAGGAACAGAATGTTGATGCGTATACTGACTCGGTATGTACGCTGTAATAAAGCTGGTCTGATTATTGTGATTATAAATGTCAATTTTGGAACTGGGTATTGTTTGTAGTTTAAGGCTCAAGTGATACTGCGAATTTGCATATTTACATTTTAACACTGTAGTCTCAGTTAGACGTCGACCTGACTGGCAATTTTTACTTAATATTCACAGACCTCACCCAATGCCGATTAAGGGTGATTAATAGATGTGCGTTTATGATCAACCCCATATTGGTGCTGTGGATAACGCATGACACGCCAATTACTAGCGCCGATTACCAGCAACATGGTTAACAAAGTTACCTGAATTTAGCTTACCATTAACAAATTAGCCTGCAGTTAGCTCACATTACCAAAGTAGCCCGCAATTAGCTCACTGTTAACAAAAAAACCCCGCAGTTACCTCACAGCTAACAAAGTAGCCTGCAGTTAGCTCGCCATTACAACATAGTCTGCAGTTAGCTTGTGGTCAGACAGTGCCATTTATAAGTGAAAGTGGGAAATAGAACAATTTGTCAACATATCTTGAAAAATATACACACGATTTAGTGCAGTTAGTCCTCCAATAAACCTGCCTGGGTCAGGCTTTAACAACGTGATAAGATACACCTTTATTGGTCCCACAAGTGGGAAATTTGTTTGGCACGGCCAAAAGTGACAGTACAAAGAATTCAGAATTAAGAGCAGCAAAATTGGGAGAAACAGCTGAATAGTATAAAAGTACAATAATTAAAATATAGAAAGTATAAATTCTCAATATACTGTCTAAGATGTGCTGTATTAAAATTTAGTATAAATGTATGTACAGAAGTATGTCATGTGTTGCTAGATTATGCAAATATACATATATGTATTAAAATAAATCACATATAAGCAGACTAAAATGGCACTTTTGGATGACGTACACATACTGCTAGTGGCTTGTGTAGTCCTTGCAAACTAAATTATTATTATCATTAATAATAGTAATGACCAAAGGTTGGTCATGATTTTGACTCACTATTCGGTTTGTATCGCGATTCATTTGCAGTTGAGGAGAGGAACAGTTCTGAGGCGCCATTTTGTTTGGAGACACCTTATCTTTACCACGAATTTATAA
>JBBMFX010019096.1:0-12523 GCA_037832545.1 Rhabdalestes septentrionalis | reverse complement strand
AGCTGGGGGAAAATTACTAAAATTAATCCTAAAGCTGGGGGAAAATTACTAAAATTAATCCTAAAGCTGGGGGAAAATTACTAAAATTAATCCTAAAGCTGGGGGAAAAGTACTAAAATTAATCCTAAAGCTGGGGGAAAAGTACTAAAATTAATCCTAAAGCTGGGGGAAAAGTACTAAAATGAATCCTATAGCTGGGGGAAAAGTACTAAAGCTGACTGCGGTTTTTAACGCGGCTAAGAAAAACTTTCTGGTCTAGATTTAGCCTGTGTTTGTGGTATCTTTTTAAATGATTCCACGGTTATTACTGCGTAAAAGTTTGCTATAAAAACAGACTGCAGATACATACTCAATTAAACTGACTAGAGATTAATACTGGATGAAAATCACTGCACATTTATTGCTCTCAGACTTTACTACTTCACCCTGCAGGTTAAAATTTATCTCAGGTTAAAATAACTCTGCAAATGTGATTGTAAAAACTGTTAACTGTAAAAAATTGTGAAGCGATTTTAGTCCAATATAAATCTCCAGTGTGTGTACCTTTACAGTCTGAGATTAATAACATTGGAATCGTTTTAATCGACACCACAAGCACAGGCTCCATCTAAAGCCGAATGTTCTCTTGTTTTTCTCAGCCTCATTATAAATGTCAGTCGGTTTTGAGACTCATTTTAGTGCTTTTCCCGACTAAAACATGGAAGCGAGGTGATTGTTCGTTCTGTTGCACCAGACGTGTTTTTTTTTCCAGTTTTGACAGCCCGTCAGAAGGTCCTGCGGAATGAGTGAAGCCACGACTCTCATCCACCATGAAACAGCCCATTTACGGTGCATAATTAACATAACTAGCTTCACTGTTTTATTGGGGAAAAGGTACTAAAGTGAGTCCTGAAACTGACAGATGTTTTTAATGACGCTGAGAAGAACAAGAGAACCAAAACATTCTGGTCTCGATTAGCTTGTGCTTTTGGTGTCTACTCGTCTGGTAAGCCAGCTTGTTGCTGAACTGCTTAACTGGTTTATTGCCATTTTGCTGTCCACTTTGACTTCCTTTGTTCTAGATTGCTATTTTGTTGCTACTTTGTTCTACTACGGAACCTACACTGGGTCCCTGTGGCCGCCCACATTAAGTTCAAGACCTTAACACTTGCCTTCAAGGACAAGAATGGACTTGAGTATCTTCACCTATCATAATAATCAAGCAGTGTCTCTTCTCGTCCTCTCAGAGCTTCGAGCATGGCTCGTCTTGAACCTCCGTCAGTCAAAAGAGGACGATGTGCACCAAGACCCTTTTCTGTCTCAGTCCCCCAGTGCTGGAACAAGCTCTCTTTTTCTATCAGATCTGGATCTGATCTCCCTTACTGTCTTGAAGACCCACCTCTTCAAAGAGCAGCTTGGTGACTAACTAGGTCTCTTGCTGATTCAACTTTTCTCATATATTCATAGCAACTATTTCCATATATTTATTCTCTTAACTGTTACTTGTGTATTAACATCTGTCTTTTTTTGTGACGGGGTTTGTTAAGGTGTGTAACTTAGATAGCAGTTACATGATTAAAAGCAGGTGTCTATCTCTACAGGTATGAAGAAGTGTCAAAAACTCTGTCACAGCTGTGCCTGAGTCTAGTCCAGCACACAAATAATGTGACCAGGGAACGTATTTACACGGCGGGCATTTATGAAAAACTGGCCAGTACAAGATAGCTGTTTCCAATAGTGTCCATAAAATGAGGCTACGAAGTCTGTGTTGCCAATAAAACAGGACGGGAGAATATATGTTATATGTATATTATATACAGTACAGGCCAAAATGGAAACACCATCTCATTCAATGTGTTTTCTTGATTTTCATGACCATTTACATCAAAACTATGAATGAACACATGTGGAGTTTTTTTTTTTACTGCTAAACACCTCTGGGTGCTCCTTCAAGACAGTTGGAAAACCATTTCAGGTGACTCCAGTAATCACAGCAAAGGGTGGATATTTTGAAGAAACTGTAAAACATTTTTTTCAGTTATTTCACTTTTTTGTTAAGTACAGAACTCCACATGTGTTCATTCATAGTTTTGATGCCTTCAGTGAGGATCTAGGTAGGTAGCTCATTGGTTGGGTGGAGGTAGCTCAGTGGGTAGCTCTGTCCCCTGTAATTAGAGAATGGAAGTCGCTTTGGATAAAGGCGTCTGCTAAATGCCGTAAATGTAAATGAAATGAAAGAAAACGCATTAAATGAAAAGGTGGTGTGTCCAAATTTTTGGCCTGTACTGTAGATATATACAGTGCCTGACAAAAGTCTTGTCGTTTAATCAAGTTGTAGGAACAACAAATAATAACTTGACTTGTAGTTAATCAGTTGGAATCAGAAATGGCTTGTAAGAAAGGTAAAGCCATCTAGATTATGCTTATTATACCAAAATAAAGTTTTGCATCATTCATTGTGTTGTATCATTTAATTAGGACAGAAAGGTCAAATTGTGCCTGGACAAAAGTCTTGTCGTTTACAAAAAGAATGTAGAAATGATATATGTACGTTATTTAGAATACACAAACATGTTACAATAACATCAGAACATAAAGTCTTGGGTCCTTGGAAAAAAGACTGAATAACATGCAGGGGTTGGGCCCCATGAAAGATTTGAATTTCGGAATTAAATTGATACATTTATTGTAACAATCAATTGATTAGAAATAAATTTATGTGCCTTTTTACATTCCTGTGTCCTTATGTGACAAGATGTAACCCAAATTCATGATTTTTTCATCACCAAAGTTGACTGTTTCTACGTGAATCTTGGGTCCATGCAGGTTCCAACAGGTCTCTTGCAGTTTCTGCAGTATTTGCAGCATTTGCAGCATTTCTGGCTAATAAAAGTACCAGTCATTGACAGCTCACTTAAGGACGCAGTAACTTAAAAAGGCATATAACTTTATTTTTAATCAATCAATTGTAACAAAGATCTATCAATTTAATGCCAAATGAAACAATCAAAAAGTGTCCTGATGTTCTCAGCTTGTTAAAGTCCAGAACACCTGAATTACTGAGCATGTCTGGGGTAAGATGAAGGAGGTTTGGAAGATGAAATAAAAGAACGAAACAAAACAACAAAAGAAGGTTGATGAACTCTGGGAGTCCTGCAAGATTGCTTTCTTTGCCATTCCAGATGACTTAATCAACAAGTTATTACAGTTATTGCCAAGACTTATGAATGTGGTCCTCCAAACTTATACAGGTTATTAATTCTTTTTTCCAAGTACCCAAGACTTTATGTTCTGATGCTATTGTAACATGTTTGTGTATTCTAAATAAAGAATATTTATAATTCCTACATTATTTTTGTAAATGACAAGACTTTTGTAGAGGCAAAATTTGACCTTTCTGTATTAATTAAATAATACAACTCAATGAATGATGCAAAAATTTCTTTTGGTACAATAAGCATAATCTAGAGGGCTTTACCTTTCTTACAAGCCATTTCTTATTCCAACTGATTAACCACAAGTCAAGTTATTATTTGTTGTTCCTACAACTTGATTAAGCGACAAGAATTTTGTCAGGCACTGTATAACATTGTTATAGATATCTCAATACTAGTACTAGATATCAACGCCATATTAAAAAAAGTTCTTGGTCAAGTTGGTATAAAAGATGAGGCCATTTTCCTGTCAATTTAAAATATTTCTCAGCACTCACATGGGATCTCTGATCTCCTGAACTGACTTCCACTTAAAGCATATAGAGGAGTGGGACCTTTATTACATTACGGAAAGTCAGACCAAAACTGATTCACAAATATAAAACATCTCAAAGCTTCGCCAAAAAGTATTAACATGAACAGCCTTTCTTTTCAGTTTCAGTTTATGTTTATCTTCATGAATAAATTCCTTTTTGTTTGTATTCATGATTGTAAAGCCTGTGGAAAGGATGTGCGTGAAGTTTAAATGGATATTTGTACTGGAAGCTTATTAAATCACAAAAAAATAAAAAAGTGTCAGAATATTTGCTGAAAAATCGTTACCTTGTCGACCCCTAAGACAGAGCTCAGGCTTTGAAATTTCAGGAGGATGAAAAAACGACCTCATCAGGAGGGCGAAATGAGGATGGGACGGTGTGTTTGTGTTTGTCAGACCGAGAATAAAGTAAATCTGGCACCGGGATTAAGACAGGATGATCCCTCATGATCGGGCTCTTCCACATTTCCCTTTCAAACCACATCAAAAAGCGTTCGCTCCGGAGACGAATCCGGCTTAGTTCTCGAGTCAATTACTCCCGATCGCGCCCACGTCTCCGCGCGCCGGGCGGACGCAGCTCCTTACGTGGCACCCGCCTGCGTGTCAAACAACCTGGAGATGATGGAGGGTCACGCGTATGGCCGCAATGCTCGCATGACTAATCTGCTGCATTCGAATGGAAATGAGGGGGAGGGCAGGGAAGAGGGCGCCGGACGCCCCTGTCGTTGAATTGATAGTTCGCAGGGGAACGCTTCACAGCGTCTGCTATTTCTGCTGCATTCATAATCCTTCATTTGCAGGAAATCCATACTGACAGCGAGGGGACTAATACAGCAATGAGAAGAAAAGCAGGACCGTAAAACCCACAGGTCAAGATGTGGAGCTGAAACGCCAACAAAGGCCAAAGAGCTTGGATTTTAATCACATGCTGACCAGCCCTGGACAATTGATAGAACAGACCAACAGAACACTTTATTAAAAAACCCTCCAGAGGGAGGAAGCACAAAGGTTGGGGTTTCCAATAAAGTGTCCAGATTCACATAAAGTGGCCCGCGAGTGGAAATATATGTAGGTGTTTCCAATAAAGTGGCTCGTTTCAACAAATTGGCCAGGGAGAGGAAGTACATGTTTGTGTTTCCAATGAAGTGGCCAGTTTCCAAAAAGGTGGCCAATGAATGGACACCCAAAAAGTAGGTGTTTCTTTAAAAATGGGCAGTTAGTGGAAATACAAGGCAGGTGTTTCCCAAAATGTTGCCAGTGAATGCAGGTACAGGGGCATATTTCCAGTATCCAGTAAGGTAGTTGTGTTTGGTAAAGTGTTCAGCGTGTGGAAGCACAAAGCAGCACATTGTTATTCATTGGTAACATCAAAAATACTCAATTTAAAACTGAATTTAAAATGAGATAAAACAATTCTCCTCATAGTTAATACACACAGAACTCATCCTTCTTAAACACATTACAAAGTCCGCTTAGTTGGCTAATTAGCACGCTGAGGCTAGCCAGGGGCTTATTATGCATTCTTATTAAACAGCGCTGTCTCATTGTCCCCCATCCCTTTGTCCTTCAAGTGCAATTTTTGCTGTATTCCTGAGTCCTGAGATGAAAATGGCTATAGGAGGGGCATGTTCATAGAGATTCTTGTACATTTCTGCATAACAAAGTGGTTAGAATTTTAAGAAAGTGGATTTAGTGAGAAACTCACAATCAGAATTGGTCATAATTGTGGCGAATGGAACCAGACGTCTGCTTTTCGTCCTCACATGAAGTGGTTATTGTCGTACCAGAGACATTTTATAAGAGTTTTGAGAAGCTTTTTGTTCCTGAAACTGAACCCGTTCATGGTGGAGGGATACAGGAGCAAAAATAGTCCCCAAAGGAAAAGAGATTTAGTTCAGATTCACTACTTTACCGTCATCATCATCTATATAAACACTCAGAGAGGCATGGATCTTCATTTGGGAGGGCGAAAGTGAATAAAATGGCTGGTTTTGATGGTGACATCTGGTTCCATTCACCTACACTGTTGAGAAATTAGAGTATCAACTGTTTCATGTCAAACAGAATGAGCCTGTTTCATGTCAAACACTGAATTATGATACATGTATGGAAACACTGGTGGCGATCCTTCTCACAAACAGTACAGAAACACATTTCCTCAAGTCAGACTTTCAACTCACCTCAGCATGGCGTTCTTCCCATCTCCAGCCATGCAGCGAACCTGCCGCGTCTGATATCCGACATCTATCTCCAGAGTTTTTGTTGAGTGGTGGTGCTGATGATGATGGTGGTGGTGTTGATGGTGATGGTTCTGGTTGTCCTCAGCGTGCCTCTTGACTGTGTTCTTCTCTGTGTCTGCAGTGAAGTCCAGCGTGGTCCTCCCATTCAGCCACAGGTCTTTGTGCTGTGGGAGCCTGCACTCGCTCCACGGTCCGACCTTCAGGCTGTACCGATGTTCTCCTTTGTCCATGCAGGGCAGCTGGTGACCGCAGGGTCTCGTTTGGGTCAGATTAGGGCATCCGGATCCTCCATACATGGGCGTGGCCAGCACCTGCCGTGTCCGGTGCTGGAGCCCGACTCCACAAGTCCTGCTGCAGCCGGACCAGGAGGAGAAATCTGACACCACGCAGTCCAGAGGGCACGGGATCAGGCAGGCCTGCTCCAGAGCCGGCCGGGGAGAAAAGAACTCGCAGATTCGCTCGGTCACAGTCGTGCCGTTCGCCGTCCGAACACACCTGACTTTACGCCTCTGGACGCCATGCTGAGCGGTCACACACCTGTGGAAGCATCAGAAGCAGAAGCAGAATTAGAAACAGAAAGCTTTACTGATGCCAGAGGAAACTTCATATGTCATGACTGCTCACACAAACAGACACAGACAAGAACAATATATATATAGTCAAAATAAAACTTTCCAAGATATCATCTGAATATCTTTAGTACAAAATACACTATAAACACCAAATGCTGAGGTCTGTAAGAGAGGTGGATATTGTTGTTTATATGAATGAATAGAATGAAAAAATATTACTGCTGAAAAAGAGGGTTTTGTTGTTCATGTGAGATTAGAGGTGACCATGTTCTACTCTTTTTTCACATTTATATAATATAAGATGCTCACAGGTTCTGTTTTGACTTACTGAGTAGATAAAGTTGCTTCAGAGATTATATGTACACTACCACCACTACTTATCCATTCATTTCATAAACTACAGATTTTTGGTCTGAAACATTGGAAAGTTGTTGAGTGAACAGAAGATGTCAAATAAAACAAGTTCCCTTTATTAAACGGAAAGAAAATGTGTGATATTAAAGATATTAAACAGGTTGTAAGATCTTAACCAGGCTGCTCATGGGAGATATTTCAGAAACTAAAGCAGCGAATCTGCCGAAAAATTGCATATTTAAAGTCAATGCAGAAATATTATATGTTTCATTCATCCAGGGGAGGCGAAACTTTTGCATACAGGGTGACAGGCATGAAATGGTACTGTTGCAGAAAAAGGTGGTGCAAAGCAAGATATGAAATACTAGGGGGATTTTGTCTATAATATAATAATCATAAACTTGTATTATAATTATAAATATAATTGTATTATTAGGCTTTTTGTAGGTAATCAATGTGGCATTATGTGGCCAAGAAAGGAAGACAAATGGAGAACATATTGTAAATTTACATTGAGGAAGGAGGATGGAAAGAACTTAACAGCATGGAAAGACAGCTGACAGGAGGGAATAGACCCACCGGGGCTCCAATATCTATGAACGGCAGCAAGATCTAGCACATAAGGCACTTGTGTTTCATCCATTTTTGGCTTTGAAAATACTTCTAATTCTACTAGATCAGTGGCAGATGAACTGTAGATGTAGCTGGATGAAGTTAGGTCAAAAACCAAAGTCTGCAGGACAAAAACAACCCTGTCCCAGCAGAAGAAGACACATCTATAAGAGGACAACCTGAACCTAGCCCAGCAAACCAACAACAGAAAAAAAGGCTCAGGGGCAAAAACAGTGGAGACAAAATCTTGATGTCTCTCTGCAACGCCACCCTGAAGAAACTGGAGCGCATTGGAGAAATATCTATATCTATGGTGCAGAATGATTCAGAGCAGCAGAGAGGAAGAACCAATCCATGAATTCTTACTACATCCCACTAGACAGAGAGGGAAATAGAATGTATGGTCCAAGAGAGGAGGCAACTGAAGAAGCAATGGAAGAAGGAGACCGAGGAGGACAGAGATGGTACAGACCTGCTGCAAACATAGATCCAGGTTCAAGACACGGAGGAGAGCTGAAAAGCTTGTGAAGATATACAGGAGGAAAGAGAGGGCAAGAGAACAATTCTACAAAGACTCTTCCAAAGTTGTGACTTGTTCCAAAGTGTCTTAATGTGTGAGTTGAGTCAAATTTCCTCCTTATCAATGGTACACTTGCAGAAGCATCTGGAAAGGTCCAGTGCAGAAGGTAGATACCATGGAAATGTCACTCTCCACACTTACATACCTCCAATTCTCCCTCCAGTGCACCAGCATGGAGTAGAGATGAAGTTCTCCTGGAAAGGTCTGTAGGAGATGAAGTTTAGAGCAAGCTTCATCATCAAGGCTGCCTTTAACATCTCTCACAATCTCAGCCAGTTGTATGGAAAAGATCCCACATGCTTGCATTGCCCATCACCAGCAACATATCTTGGTGGTTTGTCAGACCAGCCTGTCTTAAGCTGATACACCTTTTGGGCACAAACAGATGCTACAGGGTTTGGACGGAGTACTCGAGAATAAACTATCAAGAGTAAACACCCCTCCTCCACCTTTATCCCAGCGGCTGGCAACAGAATTTGTCCGGCAAGGAGAGGGTAGAGTCGGATGTGCTACAGTTGGGTGGTCTGTGGGATTGGAAGCTGCTGGTGGACTTCCCTCCTGAGATTTCATTTACCAACCTCAGACCCGAACTCGTACTATGGTTGAGGCGACTCCAGCTTGTCTACATCATTAAGCTTACTGTACCATGGGAGGATGCAGTGGAGGAGGTCTATCAGAGTAAGAAGCTGAAGTATGGGGAACTGTTCTGCAAAAATATCGAGAAAGCTCTGACCAGTCGAAGAAGGCTGCAGAGGGTTTGTAGCAAGATTTCAAGGTACTTCAGCAGTAAAGAGCCTCTCCACAGTCAATGACTTTGGCTGAAGAGATAGAACTCTAGCTTGGCCTCAACTGGATTGATGTCATCTTTGGGATGGGCCTGGGATGCCGGGACTCACTGCTGAACCCAATGGAGACTTTGTGGGCCTATCAATGAATCTTTGAGGAAGGGCAGTCCTCACTTGATAACCTAGAAAGGCACCATTACCCAGCCGACCATCCCACAGAGTCTAAGAGGCAGGTCTCATGTATGCAATTAGTGATATAAACACTCAAACCAGTGACATTGTCCTGTGACATAGAATTTGAAAAATATTTTTTGTAAATATTACGTGAGAAACATCCACATGTAGAAAATTCCAGTCTATGGCCGCTAGGGGCCGTCCTGGGACTTCTTAAGGTTCGCTTGTGGGTGTGGCCTAATCTCTGGTCTGCTTCATGAGATGGGTTTCAGATGGCTAGAGATTAGAAGTTATCAATCCTGTCTTGTTATTGGTCCTAATTCTGTCACTTTGGCATTTAAGTCAAAGATGCCTTAGTTGTGTAATCTGTCATCCTTCCCCTACCCCGGTCTGTGTACTCCTCAGTCTTTAGTTTCTGTTTTCGTGCCTGGCCCTCGAGTCGTTCTCTGTTCTTGTTCTTGTTCTGTTCATAACGTATCTTCTCAGATAGCAGTCTGTGCCTGTGCCTCCTTTACTCTGTCTGGAAAGGACCAGTTTGTGGCAATCTGAGTGTGTTTAGAATGCATGCCTGTACCTCAGCAGTTCGTTGGAAGGCAGAGGGCTCAGAGAGCACGGCCCCCACTCTGAAACGTCCCACTCAAACAGGTCCTGGTGCCACTCACACACTTTAAAGCAGGAGCGCTGGCTCTCGGGCCGCTCGGCGTGTCTGCAGTTGGAGTGGTGTGTGTTCCAGCCCTCAGAGTGAACACACCACACAGTCCTGGTCTGAACACCTCCAGAGCCGCACTCCTCTCCCATACATCGGCCCCACTGACCTGCAGAGAGAGAGAATATAAATCTCTAATGGAGTAACATTTACACACTGTAAATATTTTATACACAGGTATGCAAGAGACAGTTCTCCGCCTCCCTCGTCCAAATTCCGATCACTGTGTGTGGCTATATGTGTACATGTAGTTATACATTTGTATTTGTATTTAAGTTTAATATGTATTTGAAGTTTTACTTTGTGTTGTATAGCATTATTGGGTGATTTATTGTTATTAAGATATTAGTAGTAGTAGGTAGGATTAGTAGTAGAATTGCTGTTTTTGTTCTAACAATTCTAACCTGTAATAATCATCAACACCATCACCCTCATCATCAACCTCTTCTCCCAAAAAGAGCCAGAGTCAGTGAGGGGTGAGTCAGTGCCTCGTCTGCTACTGAGACATTATTCCTGGATTTATTAAAGCTCCAGCTCTTCGCTCGGGAATCAGCTGTTCAATTAAAACCCGAGCGTGAAGTCGTCCCCACAGGCGTCTCATAATAGCGGTAAGTGACAGGCTGTTTAAAGTGGTTCCCTTCATCCAAACCTTAAATAGCTCATTGCTATTGTTTCCCCTCCACTCTCCTTTACAGCCTTCAGTGTGCGGCCGAAAACACGACGGCATCATTACCGCCCAGAAAACAAGAGAAAAGCGGCATGAAAGCAGGAGCAAAAATGACAGAGTCCGCACACTCTGGAAAACACACTTCCCTTAACAACTCTTTCGGAGTGGAATCGTCTCTCCAACCCCAAGCAATTACCGCACCTGCCTGAGCTGACCCCACACCTGACCTCCGCCCTTTATCCAGTTTATGGGATAAATCAGGTTTCAGACCAGCTTGCCGTTTGTTTTAAAAGCGTAAAAATATGGAAAGTGTGAAAAGTCATTCGAAACTCTTCTTGAATTACTCTTCAACAAAACAAAAAAAACACCTACACAATGTTTCATTAGCACACTAAGGTACTAATTATACATTTTGCTCAATCATATGACGAGCCTCTCACACAGCTTTCTCAAACCATAGTCTTGGAGATAACAGGATCTAATGCTGTGGTCCTGGAGGTCCAACTTCTTGAGAACTCTAGGACGTCTAGTCAGCACCTACTCTGATTAATTAACTTCTTCAGAAGTCCACGATTGACTCAAGCATAATTAGTGTGAGCTGAACATGGCAGAAGTGTCAACCTTCAAGTTCTCATTGTTTCCCTTGAAAAATGCTGATTTTAAATGATGATCTGACAGTTTTCTTTTCAAAACGGTTTTAAAGGCTCACACTGAAACCTGAAAGGTGATATTAACACTTAAAATGGGAAATAAAAGGTAGTAGCCTTGACTTTTTGTCCTATGAACATCCATTCGAGAATGAGGGTGTTCTCCTGAAGCTCTTAAATAAGAGAAACCACCGCAGTGACCTTATAAACCCCTGCTTCTCCTGTACAATTAAAGCTGCTGCAATTAAAGCTCATTAACTCTAGAATTGATTTCAAAGTTCCATTCCCATTAACATGTTTCGCGAGAGAACATGACCACAAATGGATTTAGTTTTGCTGATGCAAGCGAAACATCCTCAGAGCTCAAAGGAGGTTCATGGAAATAATGAAAGTCTTCCCTGTGCAGAGGTTTCAAGGTTCAGCATGAGCTCTGAGCAAAAGTGGCACCAAATCAAGCTGTAAAAAATACAAAAAGGAATAAAACTTAAAGAAGGGTAGTGCGATTGCTGATGCCATTACACTTTTGATGATCTGAAGCTTTTATCCCCTAAACTGGTGTTAAAAGCGCACCCTCAAAACTCTTCTGGCCTGAAAGGTGCTGAAAACACCTGAAAGGGGAGGAAATGGGTGTGGCCTTGGTTTATACCATCAGGAATATTACCACCAACATCTACTCGACATGAGAAACCACAAAGGGACCCTGGGACGCCCTGCTGTAATTAAAGGTAATTAACTCTAGAATTGATTTTAAAAGTTCCATTTGCATTAACATGTTACACGAGAGCACATGACCACTGATGGGTTCGTTTTGCTGATGCACGTGAAACATCCTCCAAGCCCAGAGGAGGTTCGTGTAAACAATAAGAGTCTTTATTGTATTTTTATTGCCACTGAAAGCTAGTGTTGCTTCACAGGTCGCTGGTAAAAATTAAAAAACAACAACAACAACACACGACACACACATTTAGAGCGTGTTATTGATTTATAATGATGTGTATCACAGAGTGAGGGTGTATCGGCACTGTTTAATTTATGTATTTTTTAAACAATGTTTCAAAACAGTTTTTTTAAATAGACGTTCTCTCCCCCGTCCCTACAATTCGCAGGTTTAAAATTAAGTCGCAAAACAGTTTGAATTACTTGGTTCTGTGAATTCGAAGATACCAACATATATATAAACATGACTGCATCTGTTTAGCCTACAGTAGTTTAGTTTAAGGAGTATTTCAAGTCAGACTGCTTTAAGAATACAGTGAGGCACACTGCAGCCTGTTTATACATACATATAGTACTGTGCAAAAGTCTTGAACCACCTCAATTTTATATGTATTTTGCTTCCAGAGATCTAGACTTTCTCGTATTTTCATTGTGTTTTTGAGAAAGAGTTCTCCAGGCTTCCTGAAGGACTTCCAGAGACTCTCATTCCCAGTCCAGTCCCTGAACCGGACCAGTTTCAG
>JBBMFX010019075.1:0-12524 GCA_037832545.1 Rhabdalestes septentrionalis | reverse complement strand
AATGACTGTGTGTGCACAAATCTATAGACCCGCCACGACACACCTCCAAGTACACACCCGTTTAGAAACCCAGACATCACACTCACGCTTGCAGTGACAGAATTGTGTGTTCCACAAAGCTTTGAGTTGAACACACAAACAAGTGCACACTTGTCAGATCAAGAGCTGATTCAGATATTTTCACACCAGTCCAATGCATGTCATTCACAAGGGCAGCGGAGAGACATATGGAGGGTGGCACAATATGACTCAAGAGTTTGCATACTCTTGACTGAATGTGTTTTCTCATAGGCTGCAAGAAACGAAAGTGAAAACAACTTGAATCTAGTATACAAATATATAACATTTCTCATTTTGAGAGCATTTTAAAAATATAATCAGATTAATCACATTAATTCTAGACATTTTAAAACCTTAGTTAGCTTATACTTTTGTCAGATAATTGTTGCTTTTGTCAGATTATTTTTGCTTGAAAAAAGCAAAAATATTTGCAAGTGAAATTCTTTCTCTGAACAAAATGAAGTCCAGGAAAAATGTCTAGAAATAAGTCTTTGGCTTATTAGTTATATTGTCATGAAAACGGCAGGTTAATACGTCCAGCTCTGCCAAAGGGAAACACACAGTGAGGCAAGGGTGCCCCAGTAACCACTTAGACACCTCCTGTAGCAGAACACATCCTACATACAAAACAACACATTGTACACCACCCTACCAGAGGTATAAACGCTCAACGCTTCCGTCCCTAGAAATATGCCTGTGTTTGTGGTGTAAACAGAGAATAAGAATAAGACGTGTGCTATTACAAACCAAAACACATGCTTAAACACTCATTTTCGAACAACAAAAGTTTGATGTTGAGTCAAATTTCCAAACTTGTGTCCATACTTAATATCATGCTGGATTAAAAATGTAAACATTCATTCGTTTTTATAAACTTATTTAACTCTTCATAAACTGGTGGTCACAGTGTAAGAAGGTATAACACATTGGCTGAGATTGAAATAAATGCGTAACATTTGTTTGTTGAGTTATATCATCTTGGTATAGGCATCAAGCCACATTTTTGTACATTTTGTGGGGTTTAAGAGAGTGTGGTACAATGAAGTGAAGTGTCATAAATGAACAGACAACAGCACACAGTATGAACAGGTTTACCTGCATTTAACCCTTTCACCAAGTGAGGCAGTGGACAGCCCAGAACACAGCACCTGGGGAGCTGTATGGAGACGGTAACTTGCTCAAGGGTACCTTAAGGGTACCTTGTTTAAGGGTGCCACTAGCAGTCCTGTCAAACCACTACCTTCTGAGCAACACCCTAACCACTAGGCCACCAACTGCCCACGATAAAAGTGTTCTTTGTCTGCCCACTCTGGAGGATGAACTGGTATCTCTCGCCACCTTCTAATAGTGTGCTCAACATGGAAAGAAGACAAATCAGTGGAGGCTGTCTGATGATCTGAGCAATGATCTGCTGGGAAACCTTGGGCCCTGCATTCGTTTGGATGTTACTGACACAAATCATAAAAATTGTTCCAAAATAGTACACCCCTTCATAGCAACAGTATTCCTCAATGGCAGTGGCTTCTCAAAGCAGGGTAATTTGTCACATTGCAAAAACTGTTAAGGAATTGTTTTAGAAACATGAGGAACAAGGTGTTGACTTGGCCTCCAAATTCCCTAGTTTTCAGTCCAGTTGAGCATCTCATGCAGGACAAATTACTCTGATCCGTTGAAGCCCCAATTCAAAACCTTTAGAACTTGAACACCCAATACCACAGAACTTCTTTAGAATTCATGATGGGTCAGAGCTGTTTGTGGCATCAAAGGGGAGCAACACAGTCTATAGCATGTGGCTTTAATATTATGGCTGATAACTGTAAGGAATTAATGTTGGCATAGACAGATAATGACTTCACAAGCCTGGTATAAAACAGCAATCAAACAATATGTATGCAGGAGTAAAAATGTGTAAATTAAACTAACACTTTAAGACATGATTTTCCTATTAACATGCATGTAAGCTGCAGCCAAATATGTTTAAAGTGTGTTTACATAAGGTGTGCTGGGTATAAGGCTGTAGGTCTGTGCATAGAATGTCAAACAAAAACATGAAACAGACTCTGAGAATAAAAGCAGTGTACGCATTTATCTTCTGCCCTATTCATGGTTATATATCAAAGAAGAAAGGTCAAGAGAAAATAATTTAATTTATGCCCAGTCTGTAAGGCTAGCATGGACAGAGGATAACTGTTGCCTCATATTTGGAGCGTAACCATGAAAACAAAGATCTGTCCTGTCTTTTTTAAAACTCAACAGTGTAAATATTATGGGCTGCCACACTGCTTTGTCTCACATTGTGACCCTCAAGTGTGAGAAAACAGGACAGAGTTTATATTTTAGCAGCAGTGAAGGGGAACGGACAGGGTCACGAGGGAACCTTGTTGACATGTTGGGCTTTTTGGCAAGAACAGCAAAACTCACAGGTAGGAGAGTTCCAGCAACGAAGAGTGAATTTAGTCTGTTTATCCTCTAGTTAAAGGACACTCGGATTGCAAGATCATATCTGAGGAGAGAGAGCGACAAAGAGAGAGAGAGCAGGAGAGTAAAGAGAGAGAGAGAGAGAGAGACAGAGAGAGAGAGACAGATAGAGACAGAGAGAGAAAACAGACAGCCAAAAACAAAGAAAGAGGGCGAGAGAGAGAGTGGGAGAGACCAGAGAGAGAGAGAGAGAGAGAAGTGTGGGAGAGGACAGATAGAAGGAGAGAGAGAGAGAAGGAGAGAAATACAGATGAAAAAAGAGGAAGAGAGCGAGACAGAGAGCGGCAGTAGAGGACAAAGTGAGAGACAGGATGGATGGATGGATGGATGGATGGATGGAGAAAAAGAGAAAAAGAGACAGAGTGAGACGACTGAGAGAGCGACACAATGAGAGAGAGAGACAGAGAGAGATGAGAGAATGACAGAGAGATGAAAGAGAGAGAGAGTGTGACAAAGGGTGAGAGTGTGAGAGTGACATAGAGAGAGACAGAGAGATAGAGAGAGACAAAGATAGCGACAGTGAAAGAACAGAAGAGAGAAAAACAGATAAGACAGAGAAAGAGGGAACAACATTTGTTCAAAACAGAATTGTATTGTTTGGCCTTCAGTGATGTGAATGTTTTTGTTGTTTTGTGCTCTGATTATTATTTAATGTTAACTTTATTCTTGGGATTATTCTACCTGGGCCAGATGATTGTTTTTAATGTACAGTTGACAGTGCTGTCATGATAACTGTTTTTGTTTTCAAATACAAAGGTAAATGAAAGCTAAAATAAGTTTAATTATTGAGATGGTTTTAACAGAAGCACTTCGCTTGAGATGAGCATCTAAAGTAGGCTTTCCTGCTTGAGCTAACCCCTCTATAAATAGCTGTATGACATCACACTTTGTGAGTGTATGGAATCTCAGGCTAGATTTGTCCTAGGATTGGATAGGGTTGATCCTTATTTTTCTCCTCTTTTCTTACTTACTAGCTATTACTTTACTTACTTAGTGGACTGTAAGGCAATATTATCTACTTATCAAAAATCTGCAGACAGTGTTATTACATGGCATATATGCAAGCATGAGTTAGTGTAAATAGAAAGTGTAACGGGCACAATTTCAATGATCAGTTTTATACACAATGTGCCAAGCCTTCAACCAGCAGGCAGGGGCAGACATGGTGGTTTGACTTCAAGTATAAATGGACAGCTTGTGTAGGAAAATTCTTGTAAAATTTGATTCTGATAAATACAGTACATTGTTAGTAATGACATTTAGTCAAAAAAATAAAAATTGTAAGTTTTAAGTTTAATAAGCATGCTGTTGTGTATACTACTGTGACACATTAACTAACCTTGGGAAAGGTTGGTTAAAGTCAGCTCCACAACAGTGTTTCAGCAGTTCCCTTAGGTTATTGGCAATTCAAGAACTACTCTTGTAAAACGAATAGCTTCCAAATGAGGCTAAATATTTGGAAGCCTTCTTAAAGTGACTGGGCTTTTGTCTGGACATATTGCTACCCTGGAGCCATTCAATTTGTGATTGTAAAATTATTCTGAAAACTACCAAATCCTTATTGAAAAACATAATCTCTATACCAATGACCTTAATGAACATGATGCATGTTGCAAAATACACATAAAGCTGACCCCAATGTTTTGTTAACTAACACTTTCCAAGTATTTTGGCCTTTCTTAATTAAAAGTTAACCTCAAAAAATATTGTAAGCAAATGCAAGCTGTCCCCAAACCTCTGAATGCATGAACCTGCTGACCTGCTACTGGTGCATTTCATCCTTACTTGTTCTCTCAGGATCAATGAAAGGCAATCAGCTGATCCAATGCATCTACTATCTGTCCCAAGACACTCCCCTCAGAAGAAAATCAAATGGCCTCCATTGCTCAGAAAGGCTTTCTGGGTCAGCAGAGCAGAGGCACATGATGCAACATGAGCAATTTTCACACAATCAAATTATAAGAACAAACTGGACAGTGTTTAGCTTCTGCAAGAATAAGAGAAATATCTCCTGATCAGACAACAAAAAACATCAATATATGAATATGCAGCTCCTGATCTTTGAAACACCTTTATCTCAAATGGAGTTGATAAGCCTTTACAATCTGCTCAAGCTCAGTTTTATCTCCTAAGGAACCTTGAGCTCCAACTCATTCACCTCAAACTTGAGTAGGTCTTTAAAAATACATGAGTGCATTGCATGGGCCTGGGAATTACATTTTGAGTTATAAATATTAAATAGGAATTATTATTACAAGGTTCAGTAAAACAATGGGTTCTTTCAACAAAAATCCTCCAAATCCTGAGCCCCAATCTACTTTCACTGTGGCAGAGTAGCAGAAATGAGCAGTACACTAGTAATGGATAGTCGCAGTGGTCCAGTGCAGTGGTCACAAAGTGGACATTTAGCATCTTGTATATTTTAGCTCCAACCTGTAACCACCTCACCTGATAAACCGAGTTGTTCAATTCAGAGATTGCAAGTCCTTGATTAGCTGAACAGGGTATGAAACATTTTGTTTGGAACTCAAATTTGAATGGGAAATATACAGGAGGAGGGCTGGTAAACACTACTCAAGCAGAATACACTTTGGAAATGAAGTTATAAAATAAAATAGATGTGTTTCCACACTTAAATTAGCTGATTGGACACCCCCCCCCCCTTTAATGTGAGATTATTAAGGTATTTCGCTCAGGAAAGACAAGTAAATAGGATGAGACTCCTTTTGGTCACCTTAGATTTTTCATTGTTGTGTAAACATAATGATGATTCTGCTCTCTGGCAGCAGTAAAGAAGCTTGGGCTTCTCTCATTGGTGTGCAGTTAATCTTCTGGGCACAGATTTGCTAAAGCTATCTGATCAGATTTTGGTTTCTGGGATTGGATTACCGCACTGAAACCGAGTTCATTGGCACATCTGGGACTCGTTTAAAATCCAGTATCCAAACCCAGAGGGAAAAAAAAAAAGGCCTTCGTCAATGAACACGTATATTTCTAATCTAATGAGTATGGCTCCTGTGCAAGATCTCCCAGGCTTACGAGAAGTTTTTTTCTGCAAGATGAGTTCTTGGTGCCACTGATTTACATGCGGAGTGAGAGAGGATGCAAATGGCTGAAATATTTTTCCACTGCCAGGGTGCACAAGCAGAACGGCAAAACCACTGTGATCGATTTTCAAATGACACACTACCTCCCATATAGTGCTGTATGTAGGTCACAACATTACGAATTCTACTAAGTAATGCGTTATAAGTCTAAGAGGGAGTAATTTGGGACGTGCTATAATCTGTATGGCTTCCTGTTGGACATGCATCTTTTGCGTGATTTGAGTGCAGAAACTATAGTTTCATGACTCATACAGTGTATTATATATGGAACAAGAGCCATTTGAGAGTCAGCCTTTCTCTTTCAGCACAGCCACTAACCCTGATAACCCCATCAAGTCAGAGGTCGGTCCTGTTTAGTATTTCCCGGGGCCTGGCAGGCTGTACAGTGGCCTGCTGTCCCTTCACTGGAGGTTAAACACTGGTTAAACATTACAACACTATTGATATTGTACCTTCAGTTTACAGTACAAAGCTGATATGTGCAAACCCAAACTGCAAACGGGGTCACGTTTTAAAATGCCAGAGCCTGGCCATGCCCCTGACCCTCAGACTTTCAGCAGGGTAACCTCAGGCCTCTCTGTTCGTCCCACTTCAACAGTGAATGGCCAACTCCTTCTTGTAAGCGTGGTTAAATGTTTACCTGCTTTTAATAATTTAACAGGCACAAATAAGGAGCAATGTGTATCAGTTATATTGGGCTGAAGGCACAGAAGGTCAAACTCCACTCTTTAAAGAGGGAAATTTTGTCCATGACTTTGTCCTCTAAAAATGTAAAGTCATTTAAAGAATTAAGGCAATTTAATGTCAACTGCAATTCTGGATTAGCCCAGCAAGTCAGAATTGTTCACAGCTGTAGTGATGGGATCCACACATCAAAAAAGATGAAAATAAGCTTTTGTACCTCATTAATAGTGAAGTTTTTACTAGTCTCGCTGGCTCAGGTTATCTTTGTTCATAAATGACTGTATGTGAGTTATAAACATTGCAACCCCTGGTTTATATAACCACTGTAAAAAAACCAACATAGTTTCTTTGCAATAGTGGCTACCAACCCCATTCCTGGGGGCCTACCTGCTTCTCCTGCAGTAACACGCCCATTTCATTCCAGGAGAGCTTTTAATGAACTGTGTAGTTGGACAAGGGGGTTTGGAGCAGAATGAACACTAAAATGGGCAGAGCAGTGTAGGGTTTTAAATTTAACCTATCGGGAAATCCTTCTTCATATATCAAATATTTCATAAAAAATGAGGGGAGTGATGTCATATTAGCTACTGTATACAAGTTCTTGAAAGCCTTCACAGAACTTGTTTATTTTTTAGGGTAAGTAGATTAAAGGCTTGTCCAACTGTGAGGGTCATATAACAACAGGGTCAATAACAACAATAAAAGCCAATGTGACATCCTTAAGCAGACATAGATTTCTTGTTTTGGACCAAGAAGCAGCAGCAGGACCAAAACATTATATGGTTTCTCTTTAACACTTCTAAATAGAATCTAAATAGATTCTGAGCAAGGAGAGTGAATGGAATGAACAGATACAAACTGACTGGTACATGGGCTCAGGCTGAGCATAATTATTGAACTACTATACCCCATTACGGAAAACAAAGATGTATTAGAATGCAACGCAGCTTCTGCTTTTAACACTCCTAGGTATATCAGCATGTGCATTGTGGTGTATACAACTCAAAAGTACAGGCTCTGAATTTCAGTATATAGTGTGTAACATATATACATACATATATGTAGTAGAAAGGGAAATTAGTAGGATAGTCAAACTGTACGCGGCTTGTTTTGTGTTGCTCAACTTTCACAAGCACACAAATATGTTTAAATTGTTTACGATTCTAATGACCTTTTCTATATTTAAATGTCTACACCTCCTCCACAAATAATTTTGATGCAAAATTTCTGTTGCTGTTTATTTGCTACATTTAACTTACATTTTATTAGGCAAAATTTTATACTTTGAACAGTAAACATGTCATTTGACCAATAGTGTTCAAATTTTTGCATCCAACTATATGTGTTTAAGCATTAAATAAGATTGTTTCCCCTCATGCATGCAGCAGCCTTCTCCTTAGGCTCTTATTTTCTTACTATGACTGCTGTGGTACTATAGCATTATTTTCATCTGGGTTTTTGATTTGTTTTCATCCCTTGGATCAGTTGCCCACTGCCTTTCCATGATTTAAAATCTACTTTGCAGCACTGCATGAGATTGCCATTGTGTGTGCTCAGCAATAATCATATTATGTTCTGTGTATGAGACAACCCAAACGTACTGCTTCCAACGTAAGGTCAGTCCACCACTGAACAAAGACGAGCTGTGTTTAATATAGGAGCTCCAGAGGCAATAAGACTCTAAAGCTGTGAAATACACAGCCGAGACAGAGAGGGAAAAAGGCACTATCGTACATTATATAATCCCCTCGGCACATACTGTTACCTCATCCAATGTTGCAGACCTGCTGTCAGAGACTGATACTGATGCCTCAGCACAGCCAGAGATGGTTACCTTAGGGATAGCCAATCCTCATATTGAACACTTCGATTTCTGGTGTTGTTGAGGGAAACCGTGACTGTTCAGCTTTACAGCATTGATTGAGAATGAGGCTGAAACACAAATCTGGCTAGCAGGGTCTCTATATGTGTGTGCACAGATTTGGCGCAAAACTAAAACAGCAGGTGACAATATTAACATTGATTATCTCATTACAACATCACCTATCAGGGCTGGGATATATTACTCAACAATTGAACAATCAGTTCTTGAATTTGATGTGCTGTAAGTATAAGGATCTGTGTGACTTTGAAAAGTGACAAATAGTGATGCACCCATGCATGAACTGGTCAAAGGTCTTTTGGTACCAAGAGGGTACACAATAGTAAGCATAGTTTCATGACTCACACAGAGTATTGTATATGGAACAAGAGCCATTTTGAGAGTCAGCCTTTCTCTTTCAGCACAGCCACTAACCCTGATAACCCCATCAAGTCAGAGGTCGGTCCTGTTTAGTATTTCCCGGGGCCTGGCAGGCTGTACAGTGGCCTGCTGTCCCTTCACTGGAGGTTAAACACTGGTTAAACATTACAATACTATTGATATTGTACCTTCAGTTTACAGTACAAAGCTGATATGTGCAAACCCAAATGGCAAACGGGGTCACGTTTTAAAATGCCAGAGCCTGGCCATGCCCTTGACCCTCAGACTTTCAGCAGGGTAACCTCAGGCCTCTCTGTTCATTCACAGTTCATTCCACTCTAACTGTGAATGGCCAGCTCCTTCTTGTAAGCGAGGTTAAATGTTTCTAACCTTGCTTACAATGGATATATTAGCCAACAACTGAACCGTCAGTCCTCGAAGTTGTGTTGGAAGCAGGAAAAGTATAAGGTTATGTGACTTTGACAAGGGTCAAATGCCTACATGCCTTAACTGGTCAAAAGTGGGTTTGGTAGCAAGAGTGGACACAAGAGTAAGCAGGTGGTTTTGAGGTTATGGTTAATCAATCATATGTGTGTGTTTAGCTCAGCGAAGGAACCAAATGTCCTCAGAATGACTCATGTTGGCACATTCACATGAGGGAAATTGCATTCTAATTTTAAAATGCAGATTTCATTACAAAGAGTGAAAAGACTTCTACAAATTCAGGAATACAAGGCTGTGTGTATGTGTGGGCAAGAGAAAGCCTGACACAGACAAATGAGCCAGAGCATTCTGAGAGATGAGATAAAGACTGAAGAGCACCTTATGACCTGACTTTTGTTTCACCGCTTATGAGGTACAGACATGTGTATTTGCACATTGTAATGAGGCTGTAACCTCCAATTAAAGGGAGCACTTGACCCTAACATGTGTTAGAGTAAGTGAAGCCTTGACAGTAGACCCATAGCAGTCTGTGCCAATGGTCTGTTCAACAATAAACCATGACTCAATCTTCTTTTTCAACATGTGGGCAGAAATTAAATCTTTAAAGACTCAGTCTCTGCGTTTTGCATGATTGTGTGTTTTCTATAGTCCACGTATATGAAGTTTGACATGTTGGGTTTCTGTGATGTTACAAAAACAAAATATTCTCTTTTTATTGAATTTCTATACATGGGCAAAAGACTTCACAGCACATTTTCAGCAGTGTTTATGTTCTCTTGGTTGTAGACTTTAATGACAGAATGAATTCAAACAAATTCCCCTAAAATGTCCAAAGAATGAAATAATAGGATGTCCAATGTGAAAAACACATAGAGATATCAGCAGCTTCTGAGGGCAGGAAATGTCAGTTTCCTCTATGGTGTGCTCTCTGTTTTACTGTCTCTCTCACAGCCAAGAAGTGCAAAAACACAAAAGAGCAGACCCCTGTGTTGATCTGGGGTCAGTCTGAAGCTGCAGTGAGCAGATGTGGATCTCTCGATGTGTCTGAGTATGTTATGTGGCAGGATGTCCGGCTTTTGAAGCTTCTAGCTTGACACTGGCTATCATCTACAGGCATGTGTGTAGGAGATGTGTGTGGGAACTATCTATAGTTTGCTGGAGCAACTCCTGCTGAGCTGCTCATGAACATCATATTTTTATATCTTTTTTACCATCACAATTTCTCCTTCGGTTTGGTCGAACACACAAGGATGCAGGAGAGGGCTTTGAGAAGCCAAAGAAGAGGCTGAGAAAGAGCAGGTGCCTTCCTTTCACTGCCAGCATGTCAAAGTCCACAAGTTCATATTTTGGAGCACATACACACATACACCCACACATACACACACTCGCTTTAAACAAACCTCCTCAAACAAGAATACGGCAGCCTTTTAATCCTTTGGCCACCCACCCGCAGTCATCACCCACACGTGGCTGGAACCGAAATCTCTTGCATATGAATTGCTCCTTTTCCACTTAATTCCATGCCGTGCTGAAATGGCAGTAAAAGGAGGTGAGAAGGAACAGCACATTAAGACAGGTGCAAAGGAAAGGGATAAATAAATAGCCATCGCATGTAACTGATACACCTCAAGGTAATGTGAAAAATCACATGGCTTCATACACTTCCTGATAAAGATTACAGATTGCCAAAAATTGTGTAGACCAAATACAGTTCCCCATGGACCAAATACAGTTGATCAACCAAAATATATTCTTGTCTGATGTTTGCTTCTGACGCTTGCTGTTCAATGGGACTATATTTATATGCAGCCCCTATATGCAGCCCCTATATACATACGTATATATATTTATATAATTAATCCCACGTGTTTAAACACGGTCCAGTGTGCTGCCAAAACATGCTACCCATCGAGATGTGCTACTATGCCATGCAGTCCCACAGTCTTGGGATTCCATGCTACCTAGCATTAGGGAAGCTGGTTTATCTGTGCTATCTTGCATTCAGGTCACTTGTTAATGGTGAATAATCTCCTAAAAGGCTTTTAATATGAGTGTATTTCGCTACTCTGGGGTCTGTGTCTTAGTCGTCATTATGACATTTCTACTGGGATCAATAAAGTTTTCTGATTTTAAAATGCCCCTTTTCCTGTTTGCAGAATGCTATCTGGAGCTTGGAAGCATCAGCACGGCCCTGACATCACCACAAGCTGGAAGCATGGCATGATTTGAAGTAGCAGTAGCATTTCTCAGTGTTGGAACCTGACAGTATAAACAGGCTTTATGCACCTCTAAAGATTTATTTATCTATCTAGATGCTTCTCATTGAAATAAAATTAATTACTTACAGACTCATTTCTTAAAAGTGGTGTTGTTGGGTAGGAACCAGGGTTCACAATGTCTGCACTACAAATATAATCAATTTATTTGTCATCAGAACCAGAAGTGAAGACTTCCAAGTTATATGTGTTTTGAGTCGTGAAATGGTGGTAAATGAAAAATGCTATTTTGAGAGTATAATACAAGCTATACAGGCTATGGGGTGCATTCCTCCTCACCAACACTTTCAGATTTTCACAGTCACGAAGTGGGCTTAAAAGATGTATGAGGCCGGTACGCACAGGCCTGTGTCCTGCATAATGGATTATGCTGGTCTAGAGTGAAAAAAAATCTGCTCAGTTAGAGTAGAGCCAATGTTTAAATTTTTTTAGTCCAAAAATAATGTTCCTAAAACTAGAAAAATATAACAACGTTTTTACATAGACTGTATTTATGCTCAATATAATAAAACTGCTATTCAACAGCCATCAATGGGACTGCAACTAGTTTTGGTGCTCTGAGTGAGTGATGGGGTCATCTCTCTCTCCCATTGTTCAGCACATTGCTAGCTGTTGGCTGACATAACAGCATTGGCAGGTAATGCTCTCCTCCAAGCACGATGAGCTGCCCAATGATGTTGCATTAATGGCAGTAAAAACTGCTTTGTAATGCTTGCCAGGTCTCTATTGTTCATATCAGTGGTATTTTCCCCATTAAATTTCATGCTGACTCCTTTTTTTAAGTAAGGCCACTGTATATATTTGCAATACATAACGCAAACAAGAAGACTGCATAGGATAGTGTTATCAAGGACCCACCGCTGCGGGTTGCAACCTAGCTTTTGAAATGCAGCTAAGGCTGATCCCACACCACGGGATGGGGTTGTAAATACTGAATCAGGGCCAAGAATAAATGAGAGGTTTTCAAGTTGGATTAGACATGCCCCAGACCACAAGATAATCTTGCAAGAAAATGTATTAAAGACCACTCTGAAATCAGGACACTGCTAGCATTTCTCTGAACTGGTGAATTGGGCTAAATAATCCGACAGATTATCCTGTGTGGTGCACAAGGCATAACTATTCTTTCAGTGATCAGGAGAAGACTGGTGGTCTTTTAAACTGTACTTGTACGTGTGTGTGTGTGTGTGTGTGTGTGTGTGTGTGTGTGTGTGTGTGTGTGTGTATCTTTGG
>JBBMFX010019046.1:0-12527 GCA_037832545.1 Rhabdalestes septentrionalis | reverse complement strand
CATTGTATTTTAGTATGCCTCCCATGAAAACCAGTTTGAGGTGGATTGGTGCTTGCTCAGCTTGGTGAAGGTTAACGTGTAAGTTTCTCCGGTTCTGGGTAGAAGTGTGTATATTAGTAGTTAGACCTGGAGCGCATTGGAAAGTTTCTCCGGGTGGAGGAGAATTCCGTGCCCGGGCTCGTTGGAAAGGTCATATTGAGTTTTTAGTGTGTTAATTATTAACATTAAATAAGTGGTGCCAATATTATTTCCAACTGAAAAATGCTGTATTCCAGAGTTTACGTATTTATCCACTAATTTTATAACTGAGGTCATGGGTTGTAAAAAGTGGAGGTCACGCAGCTAGCCGCTCTTGGTTTCGCAGGCATCGATGTCACGTGTAAAATGTTTTTTTCTTCTTCTTTCGATTATCTTCAAATCTCAAAATGAAAACTCGAATGCCATCCTGCCAAATGAATACTTGAATATTCTAATATTCTAGGCCAGCCCTACTTACAAGTGGTCACAAATGTTGAACAGTAAAATACAGTTATTACAGATTGCAGGTCTTATTTTGACATCTGTATTTTGCACACTTTTTGTAGTTTGGGAACAGCAGCTCCTAACAGAAGCAATACCTCTGTGTTGCCATCGCAATCATACTTTCCATGCCATTCTTTTACCTGCAAATGGGACCTGAATCTCCTGCTGTTACCTCTGAGTCGCTAACAGTTAGCGCTCTCTCTGGCCTCTCGTTGTCGGTCAGAGTCGGCTCCCACAAACTCTTCTGCAGCTCCAGCTCTGTCATAACCTCTCTGATGCGCCTGTTCTTGTCTCTCACACGGTTGATTTCTTGCTCTTTCTGCTTATACACAGACTCAAATTCTGAGTTAAAGGCTGTCTTCACTTTGTAGATAACATCCTGTAATTAAATGTTTAAATGTAAGAGTCAGTTATGAGATTTAATTTTTATTTTATAAGAAACCATTTGAACTTCACATTTTGAGGAGCATGATAAAATGAGCATGTCACCTGGAGTAAAGTGATTTGGTTTATTTTCTGCTCTCTGGCATGCAGGTTGAATTGGCTATATAGAAGAGGGTTGGAGCCACCATACTGAGAACTCAGACTGCCTGTTAAAGCAGAGCTGTCTGCATCATATCCTTCCTCCTCCTCCTCCTCCTCCTCCTCCTCCCTTTCTACCGGAGCCTTGCTCGTGCCCTCAAATATTTCTTGCTGGAGTTTAGGTATAACAGGTCAAAAGAGAGATCCAGTAAATTAAATGCTTTTTATGGCATATTCTGCTGAAAAAAAATAAAAACAGTTCTAAGCAAATGTCTTGGGCAGCCAATGAATAAAAAATAAAACTATTTATCTCAGCAGTGTTTGCCAGAAACACCACAGGTATAAATGCGATTAAACATAATTGCAGTAAAATGAAAAAAAAAAAAAGTTCTCAATGCCCTCCAGCCTACTGCATTAATTAGTTCAGTTTCACTGGCGGGACCAGGTTTAATGTAATTAAAGTATTAACTAGATTAACTGGCTACTGGACGGTAAATATAAACCCACTCACAAATGCATGAAATCACAATGGTTATTTTTTTCTTTTCTAATTTGTCTTTATAGATAATTTTCTAGGATTTCTAGGACTTTTTCATATTAACATAAGCTTATAACTTACATTAGAGTCAGCCTGTTCGATGCGCCTGATGGTCTCCACCCTGTGAAGCTCTTCCAATTCTTTTGCGTTTCTTTCTTTCATGGGGTAGTTTTGTACTTCATACTCAGAGTGAAAGGCCTGAGGGGACAGCCACATATAATAAAATGACACTCAGAAGCAAAAAGTTCCAGAATCCTGCACTTATTAGAACAGCAGCAATAAAATCGTCATAATCTTTGGCCAGTGCACTGTAGAAAATGAAAAGTTGACTTAACTTAAAATTTCAAGGCAACTCGCTGCACAGCTTTTTTGAGTTCATTCAACTCAAGTCACTGAGTAAAGTCACATGTTCCTTTTTTGTTCAGCTAACACAGATTTTTCCATTAAAAAGACTTGTAATGCATTTTCCATGTGCCTCCATAACTTATGTTATGTGAACTGTTTCCTTTGAGTTTTACGGACAAAAGATGTTTTGTACAAGTTAGCATTAACACAATCAAGGGGTGGAGATAGCTCAGACGCCTATATCCAAAGCCATTCCTACCTACAGGGGGCTGTCTCCCTGGAGCAACTGGGGGTTAAGGGTCTTGCTCAGGAAGCCAGTGGTGGTGCTGGAGGTAGGATTCAAACCCAAGACCTCATGGGACAGAGGCAAGTATCCTACCTACTGAGCTACCTCCACCCTGATACTCTGGACTATGAGTATCTCCTGCTGCTCGTTTGACTGACATTCAAAATGGGGCTTTCATTCCACGTGAGCTTCAACGTAGGCATGTTACAGCATGCATGCGCCAACTATCAAATCAACATGTGGTTGTAAACTTAAATGTGCATGTCCAGTCAACAGTTCAAAATTAGTTGGTCAGGCAATTTATGAACCAACTTATTTCCACCTATTGAGTCAACTTTTTGGGGTTTTATTGTCCAGTTAACTAATAGATTTATTAGAAGTTATTCAAACTTTTGGAAGTTGGATTTTTTACAGTGTGTGGGTGGATATGATGTGTCAAAACTTTCTTAACTGATGACACAAAATCATGTTGCCCAACAGGCAAGCTGAGTTATCCAGTGATAAACATACTAATAAGATGAAATGTTGCTAACTGTCCTGGAGGAGAGTTTGGTTGCACTGTGTGACTGGAGAAGACTAGCTACCTGATGGAATTGGGCACGACTAAACTGGAGAGAGAAAAATAAATCCTGATCATCTGATGTCCTGTTCGTTTACCTTAATAGCTTTCCCTTTGACTTTCATGGAATCCCAACATTCTTTCTTGAGGACCTCACGCAGATAGCACTTAGCCAGATTCTCCAGCTCAATCTCATTTCGAACCTTACACAATACAAGCACAACAGATAGGAAACAACAAGGAGATTTCAATTTCCATTAAATTAATACTGCTGTTTACAGATCCTTCGCATATATAAGGCACTGTGCATTGTCAGAATGACTACACAGTTACTGTGATTTATCTTTTTAAGATATTGACATTACACTGCACTGTAAAATGAATGCATTTGTTACCCTTGCGACCTCCTGCTCTCCCTCAGCCTCTAGGCGTTTCTGTTCCTCCACATCCAGGTTAAACTCCTGTTGCTCCAGCTTCTCCATATCTGGTAGACTCTCATTCTCCTGCATCATGGCTTGGATCTAATGTCAGATTAGCATGAGTGAACCTCAAAGTCTACTTTGAATCTGCATGCTCATTCTATGCTTCTCTTTAATCAAAAATGAAAGAAAAAACAGTAAAAAAAAGTTTTAAAAAAGTATTTGACTTAAAAATCTGATTCCTTCTGTGATTTATGTCAGCCAAAGGTTCTTTAACCAGTCCCCAAGATGTTCCAGGGGTCCAAAATGGCAGTTTTGTGGGGTGTTCCTGGTATGGTTGGTACTTGTCCAAGGAAGGACAACCGGTGAACTGGCAAACCAGATTCATTTATATGTATAGTGGTTAAAATATTGCCTGTCCCATCTGACCACACAAAGTGTTGAAAAGGTAAATGCTGAAAAATCTTTTCTGTGCCCTGCTGCCCCGCAAAATTGTTCTACAATAGTCTGAGGAACATGACAACAGTTTCAGGTGTTGACCTGAACTTCAAATTCCCCAGATCCTGGCACCAGATAACACAGCACACCTTCAGAGTTTTTGTTGAGTTCTTGCCATGAAGGATCAGAGCTGTTTTGGCAGCTTGGGGGGACCCACACAGCTGTTTTAAATGTTTGGAATATTTGGTTTATCCCTATGTAATGTGAAAGCTAGGATAGACAAAAAACATTTCTGACTATCTGGAAGGCCTTTGGGACTAAAATTAATTACGCTGGTAATTAACGATCCAAATTTGATGAACGCGGAATTTATATCTTATTGTTTCTTACTGTTTCTCGAAGTTCCTTTACGCTCTTCTTAAGGTTTTTCCTGGATTCTGCAAACAGTTGGCTCTCCTCCATGAGTACCTGGGGAGATAACAAGCCTTATTCAAACTCTTTTGAGGGTGGCAGTGAGTGGATGATAACACACAAAGAATCTACTAGTGATTCCCTTATCTATGATGGATATCTCAAATGTGGTATACATTCCAGGATAGTGCATGAATGAAACCTTCAGATTATGATCTTGCTCTACAGTAAAGCCTCATAGCATAACAATGCCAAACAGATGGAATATATGATGAAGTACCTCAAAACTGTATGGCAGTTGTGATGCATGGAACTAGTGCCGTATCACATTAAACCCAAGACAAGATTTATTGTGATTAAAAAAACACTGCACAGAAGTGAGTCTACACTTACTCTAACAAGTAGTTAGCCTTAAAAAAAAAAAAAACATCTATCATTTTAATTACAAGGCTCAAAACCACAATTCATACAATTTTATAGTATCTTTTTTTACATACAGACAGAATACAAAGGAAATGACAGTATTGGAAATTGTGGGAGAAATCATACATTCAATGGCTGTGGTACTTGTGCATTAGCATGTAAAGAAACACAGAAGAGCAAATGCTCCTTAGGTGTTTTGAAAATGTATAACAGGACAAGATCAGACTGTGTCAGCCAGAACTGGCCAATTCAAAACGATTCAAAGAGAGATATTAGGGTAGGGCTGCAATGCACAAACCCCTCATTTGAAAGATGAAAACACACTTGAGAGTTTAGCAGTTTAAAGCAGACATTGTTCTAAAGCAATGTGGGAAAGTGTGTGAGATCATCAGATGAGTCATTCTTGACCATATTCTCCACAAGTGGATTAGTGCGAGTGTTGTATACACCAAGAGAACAGTACAGGCCCTAATATTTGACCCCTACAGTGAGGGTATCTAGTGGAGGTGTAATCCTGAGGGGACATTAAATGGTTTGATGAGCCCCATTTAATGACTGTTCAGTACTTGAAATAGAATGCTAAAATATGCAAAGATGTCTCCTGCCTGAACAGACCAAAAGATTTTCTGAATGATAAACACACCAATAGATTTTCTGTTGCTATTAAGTGACAGCTTTGGAGAACACTGACCTCATCCAGCTTATCATCCAACCATGTGGAACTGGATGGAGTGGCAGAGGGTGGACTGGTGTTAGTCTCATCCTTGTTGCTTATATCAGTTGTTATCTGGCTCTGCAAAAAAGTCAGAAACTTTGCAAAACAACACAACTGCTGAGAAAGAAAATATTTATGAACATGAGTTATAGCAATAGGCCCCAATCCAGTTATCCAGAAACCCACTAAGAATTCTGGATCTGATTCAGCCTCACTATGGTATTGGAATCTGACTTGTTCCATCTGACAGTGTTATAAAATATACTTGACTGCCAGCAGTAAACTCCCACACCAGACATGTACCAAAGGTATTTGGCAATCTGACTTGATTTATTACTACTCTGTAGTACTGACTTGAATTCAGGCCAAATTCACATTGTGGTAAAAAGCCTGGCTGAATTATAAAATACTATGTGCTTCTACATCTATGTCACTCTATACCTCTTCTGTGTGAGACAGGACAGATGTCAATGGAGACTGAGCCGGCGGTTCCCAGTCAGACATCTTGCTGAGGACAGGGTTCTCATGGGATATCATAGCCTCATAGGACGCCATCAGAGACAGGGTATACTGGGTAGCTGAGTTTGCTTTGGCAGCTCCTGCTGTTTTTAACCTGTTAAAATATGCATTTCTGAACTGTAAGTACTGTTAGATTATCACATTCATTCATGTTCAGTTATCCAAATGTAGTAAAAGCTCCTCAAATAAAAAAACCCAGTATTAAAAATAAATAGCAGATACTAGAAATGTAACAATACACACATTTCACAACCATAGAGTTCAATTACATTCATTTAGTTTTTGTCCTTATGTCAAACATTATTTTAGAAATGGTTTCAGGTGTCCCACAGTAGCTGTTTTCCGGTTTCATAATGATTTCTTATGGGAATATCATTAAGTTTTTAAAGAAGACCAGAAACTACTCTAATATATGTCTGTCTCTCAAACCGGTTTTGTGATGATAGCATAAATTAAAACTATATTTGAGTCAAATATTACAATTTATCAAATCCATATTACATCAGCTTAATGCAGACCAGAGCGCCATCATGGAGGCCAGTTGTGATGAGTGTCTGACTGTCAGGGGTGAAAGACACAGAGCGAACTCCTCCCAACCAGCAAGAGTGACACTGCACCTGCACATGCCTTTCCTGAATGAAAAAGATTGGTAGGAATGAAAAAGATTGGGATGTCACCACAGTGCACAAAGACGAAAGTATACATTTGGTATTACCAGATTGGAGATGTCTCGGACATGGAGCAGTCCATCTCTGCCACAAGAAGCCAGCCAGTGCTGATGAGGTGAGAGATGGACAGATGCAGGACCCAGGGGATGCCCCTCTACTTCCTTCTCTGGACTCAGGGGAACGGCTTTCTGTCTGCTGGACAAAGAACCTGCAGGCTGCCACCCAGATGAGAAATTACTTTTTTAAAAACATTCATGTTATTCTCAACACTTTCAGTGGACAAAAAAATAAAATTACATTCCCTTTACACACCGAAAAAAAATTTACACTAAGAATATAAAAAAAACAATGGAAAGGAGGATAAAGACAAAATATTAGAAATTAACAATACAAAGAAAAAAACTTGGACACAATGCTTCTATATGCAAAATTAAATATGTTTAAGATAATGTATGTACTATATACCCCCGGAATCTGGAATCTCTGCAAAACATTTTTCTGTTGGCAGTAGGCGAAGACTTTTGTCGTTCCCAGGACGCATGAAGAAAGAGAGTGTGGGGTCTCATACACACACCTATGAAGAACATCTTTAAACAGGCATCCACTGCGATCCACGCAGCTCTCTGGACCTACGAAAAAGATGGCAGACTGGGAAACATCCATATCTGTAATGTTTTTCAAATGAAATAATTTTTTGCAAATCTAATATTGTTTCCATACCTCTAATCTGCTGCACTGACAAAGACAGGAACAGCAGGATGTTCCCCTCTTTCTGCTCCTTCTCTTTCCATTCCTCCTTATTACCATCACAGAGCACAAGCACTTTGATCTGCTTGCTCTCTTTGTGATACTGGGTGGACAGACTCACAGTGGCTCCCATTCCCTCTGAAAATATTGACAAACGATGTAAATCAAAGATTCACACCAAAGATTCACACAAAAAATAGCTTTCGTTACAGCTACACATTACCTGTGTATCCAATAATCTTAAATGCTTCAGATGGTCGTGCATCCAGCACAAATATGTGAGAATCTGAAGCTCCAGTGATTAAGAAATTGCCCCCTTGATCAAAACTGTTAAAGAAAAAAAAAAATTATGCAAGAGCATGTATTTGAGCCGACACTTCCAATATCCACTCTTATGACAACAAAACTTACACATTCGTTTCAGAAGGGTCATTGAATAATTAATACTAGTTTCTAAAAATAAGATGGTTACATAAATTGTCTCTAGGCTCCCTCAGAAAGCAAGAAAACACTTACATTTGCCAGCTATGACACTGACAATAATAAGATCACTCACACTAAATGATCTACTGCCACATGGTAAAGATGGACCCTATGAACCAGTCGAGGTTGCTCCTTCTTCGTGAGCTCCACAAACAGGACATGCCCAGTGGCTGTACCCACCGCAACATACTGAGCCATCGGGCAACAAGCGAAACTGGTCACCTGCATTCATATAATAAACATAAAAATAAATCACAAATATGGACGCATGTAACATAAGAAATTGAGGTCCTGATGTAAAACTCAGATTTTCACAGTGGTAGTAAATTTCAATTTGAATACATGACCAAGGACAGCCGGGTTAAGCAAATGGCACTAACATGTATTTTCAGAGAGATGGAAGAAATAGAGTGTCCTTTGTCCAGTGACCACAGCTGCAGCAACCCAGACTCTCTAACTGACTGCAAACATAAACATTACATAAACATTGCACTCTGTTTCCAGAAATTTGCCAAATATGCAATTCAGTTGGTACACTTCAAATAAATCTTGGCATTGTTTTACCACACAGATGTTGTTTTCTGTGTACAGTGGAACAGCTGCCACAAAGTCTCCACACAAAACGTCCAGAATTTTAATAGCCTTGTCTTTGAGTCCTGGCTTGTACCTGTAAATGCATCCCTATAAAACAGAAAAATGTATGACAGGCATTGCAAATCTGTCTGAGTTTATGATATTCAGATGAATAATGTAATAATACGCACAAATCACCATCTTTTAATGACTATTCACTGGCTTTCTTTCCTCAATATAATCTGATTGATCAAATATAAAGCCTTATGAACCAAAAATGCAAAACAGAAGTTAATAAAAGGACTGGTTAATAAATGACAACGTGTATCTGATTTTGTATTTTTATGTGTTTAATCGTGCCCAGGGAAAACACAATTTTCATACATTCACTTTTTGAAGAGCCCATCTCCTTCATAATATCCACCTTATGGTGCATAAACATCATAATAACACAGGGCACTTTACTCAGCCTCCACTGACATGAAAAGCACACACTAAACTAGTCAAAATGTTTTCACAGAATCAGGCATATGGTGAGATTTGCCCAATGTAACGGCTTAACAGATCTAACACTTACTGTATTCGTAGACAGCACCAGTGTCTCACAGTCAGGTGAGCAGCGAACCATAGACGCTGGTTCCTCTAAAACTCGACTCCACAGTACCTCCACTTTACTACCTTTAATCTGGAAGTTCTGTAAAGTACAGTCCTGTGACCACATATGATGAAATAAACTATTAGAATAAGGTGAAGCTGGACTCTAGTCTAGAAAATAATATTTAATCATTAATGTTAAGGCATATAGCAAATTGAAGTTACAGTAACAGGGTAGTAATATTAAATGGTTAATAATAAAAGAGATATTCATACACTTCTTGTAGTATACACTCCATTACTGTGCAGTGCTAGGCTCTGAAAACCACTTCCTTGCATGGCCAGACTCTCACTGCCCCCTGTAGTTCCAACAAACCTTTATCAGCCTTTATCCTAAACCCGAAAAACTGTGAATATGCACCAACCATGCTGTTAAAACCTATACTTTACTTGATTTACCTGAGGGGCTTCCCTGTGTGAGTGGGTTATACAGGACAGACACAAGCAGGGTTTCAGGGTTTACTAGAAGTAAGAAGCCTTCTTTGCTCCCCACATACAGCTGTGATGAAGCTGACCAGCAGATGGCACTTGGACACAAGGTCTGCTTCTCAAACTTTTGAGGCTGTTAAAGCAAAAACAAAGAACTATAGGTGGAAAGAGGTATAACTCATAACTAAGTTTTTGACACATCAGCTAAAGCCACAATCTAAGGGTTGCAAAGTAGATCAACTTCAACGTCATTACATATCCAATTTATTCCCCTGTAAATTCATGAACAAGTGAGTAAAGATTTCATTTTATATACAGCCCCTGTGTTTTTTCTTTGTGAAGGATTATTTTCAGTTTCATACTGAATAAATTTGCAGGGTTTTCAGGGGTTTCGTAGTCTGCTTTATATTTCTACTCATCAAAATACTGAACAATGTTCTGAAAAATGTATCGGAAAGGTGAATCCATCACAAACTGATTCTGAAAAAGGAGTACATGTGAGCAGTGCAAGTAGAACTCATATGGTTGTGTTGTTTAATGTTAAAAGTCAATTTAATTGCAAAGGAGTGCAAGGCAGTACCACAAAATATTCTGCCCTTTCATCACTTAGGCCGGCGATGGCTGAAGTGGGCATCTGAGGACCATAGTAAGTCAGTTTCCCATAAGAAACATGAGAGGGGATGACTTCTTGCTCAATAACAGAGCCATCGGTTGCAGGGATATCAATAACACTGCCAAAACAAAACAAAATTGTGGGTAAAGTACCATACTTGAAAATACTACAAAATATTTAAAGAAAGTAAAATAAATAGATATGAACACTTGAAATTGGAAATCAAATGACAGCGACATCTGCTGGACATGTGCTATACCTGGGTTTCATTATATGAAAGTCTTCACTTCTCTCAATATTCCAAACTGTGAGAGACTTAGAGTTTGCAGAACAGATTTGCTGCCAGTTCACTGGATTGAAAGCCAGAATTGTAATGTCCTCTTCAGCTAATGGATGATTACAAATTATAGCCCCACGTTCCCAGTTCCTATTAAAAAAACAACAACAAAACATTTATGTCAAGTCGCTGATGCTCCAAGATCTTTCTTTATTTATCATCTTATAAATGTGCAAAAATTTATTTGCATACAGAAACACAGTTAATGCTGCTAAAAAGCAGGTTATTGCCTACAGCATATATAATATAAAAATAAAATATTCATTAACAATGTACATGAATCATCTAACCATACTGTGATGGTGTGATCAGGTAAAGATGAGCAGCAGGCTATATAGGGATCTGAATCACTCAGGGTAATAGCCGTGTGAGCCAGTTTAGCTGTGCCTGCAAAAAACGTCCAATGTGAAATACAAATTTATATGACAATACCGTTTAATGTAAGTATTTTGTAAAGAAGATTATAAAGGGAGGAACAAAGGTGTTTAAATACACTTATGGAAATTCTTTATGGTTGGGAATTATGTCAATATACAGGTTTACAGCTACAATCTATCATTCGACTTAAAATTGATTTGCTAACTTGCATTCTGTAAATTTGATACAGGCACCAAATTAAGTTAACTGCAGTCATTTTGCAGTTCTCAACCTTTAAGATATTTTGTACTATTCAAACGTTAATACATTTTCTTTACAATAATGGAAGATGTCTAGCCCTCTGATTCATAGATATGTGAAAATGACGTACCTTTAATTTCACATTTGAGTGAAAGCTTAGGGTAGTTATACACAAATATGGAGGGATGAAGTTTATGCTCAGAAAATGCAAGAATTCTGCAAAGACCATTTGCAGTAAAGGCCCCGACGCCCCGGCCAGGACCCTGAAGCACATTTCTCATTTTGGTCTCCAAGTTCAAGCAAATTATGTAATTCCCACAGGTGTAGCAGGCTGTTTTATTATCCACAAATTCAACATTGCTGCTGGTGAATCCCTGCACCCACCTTGTTGAAACAAATAAACAAGCAGCAAACAATCTTTTAGTTACAGAAATGGGGTTGCATATTACGTGCACGAGAAAAATGTTTGCATTACTTTTTTATTTTTTTTAGAAAATTAGTATACACAATTCAGAATTTACTTTATAGCTTGCTGGAAGCTAACTGCCAAATACACTACATGAACAAAAGTGCTGGAATACCTGAGCATTACACCAACGGGGACTTAAATGGCATTGCACTCAAATACATAGATTTTTATGAGGAGTTGTTCCTCCGTTCCTGCTATAACAGCCTCCACACTTAGTAGAAGGCTTTCAACAAAATTCTGGAATGCCTCTGTGGGGAATTTGTTCCCGTTCATTCTGAAGAGCATTTATGAGGTCAGGCCTTTATGCTGGACGAGAAGGTACAATCTCCGTTCCAGTTCATCCCAAAGGTGTTGGATGGGGTGCGGGCCAGTCAAGTTCTCCCACACCGAACTCATCCAACCATGCCTTTATGAAGCTAGCTTTTTGCACTAGGGTACAATCATGCCAGAATAGAAAAGGATCTTCCACCACACTTTGTCCAAAAAGTTGAAAGCATAAAGTCCAAAATGTCTTGGCGTGCTGAAACATTAAGAGGTGTGTCCCAATACTTTTGTCCATATAGCGTAGCTTTCTTTGGCTGCTAGTGAAAGCTAATGAAAACAAGCTGGGAAATAAAACATTGCAGTTCTTTTTATTTTAACGTGTGCTAAACTCCACAAATAATTTTAGTAACGTTGCTACTGACCTTGTATACAAACTGCCCAAAACATCCATTAGTAAATGTAGTGACTCAAATGGCAGAGCTTCAGAACTTATTGTTGTTTTCGTTACCACGGCAACCGGTTTCGCCCCTTCAAAACCACGCGACATTATATTATATTCTTACTGGTCACGAAAAACCAAGAGTAAGTGAGAGTAAACAAACATTTAAGCACATTTAATCTAATAAAGAATTCAATTTTTACTCAGTATTCTTGTAGTTGTTCTTTCTGTCTCTATTATTATCATTTTTTATAAATGGTTTCATTGTGGTGATGTGGCGTGTTTTACCGTAGAATAAAAATTAAGTTGGTAGGTCTAACATTGGTATGAAAAAGCATCTGGAATTATCATTATTATTATTATTATTATTATTATTATTATTATTATTATTATTATTATTATTATTATTATTAGCGCTATTTGCATGAATAATTATCATTATTGATATGCTTTTTTTTGCTTTGCATGGCAAGGTTGAGCAGTCATTTTAAAGCCAATAGGAATTGAATAGGTTTCACATTATTAATAATATAATG
>JBBMFX010019028.1:0-12527 GCA_037832545.1 Rhabdalestes septentrionalis | reverse complement strand
ACCCTGAGCCAGTAAGTACCCCCCCCGAACTGTGGCTCCGCAGCTCGGTGGGCACTAGTTTTCCGGAGGTTGAGCAAAAACCATCGCTGCTTTTCATGTTGTGGCATCTACATAGGCTAAAGTTACACACACTTCCAGTTCAGTGTTTACCAGCTATTGACAGCAAAGCAGTTTGGTTATTATACGGTAGCAACAGCTGGTGTGTGATGAAGCACCAGCTAACGTTAATTTGCATTAAATTAGGTGTTTTGGATTCAGTCGTTTATTCTTTGAACCAAATTAAATACAGGTGTGTCCCAATACTTTTGTTCATATAGTTTAACTTAAAAACGGGTGTGTCCCAATACTTTTCATGCGTTAATGTGCATGTCTGTTATTTGCCTGTATCTTCCCTTAAACCGTGCAACACTCTAATCTCATAATCATTCTGTGTTAAGGTGTTTCATGTGAAGAGGATCTGTCGAACTGCCAGTGCCATCAACCAGCACTCCAACAAACACTGTCAGAAAGGGTAAATAACCGGCTGTGTTTATATAGATCAATCTTTGCTTTAAGCCTATATCTGGGTTTACAATGCAAAAACAGAAAAGTGCAACTGAAGTGTAACAGCAGATACATTTGTTGGTGAATGAGCTTTAACATCATGGTGGCCTGTCATAATTTGCTAGAGCCATTTAATCTTGGTAAGTCTTTATGTAATACAAGGTTTTTTATAATGCAAATAAACTTTAATTTAATTTTATGCTTGCGTATTCCTTGCTTTGTGTTTTTACAGGAAAAAGGAAGTTGCAGTATCAGGACATCCTGGAACACATGGAGAAATCAGATCAAATGTTCCTTGAGCACACAAAAAAATTAAACAAGTTGTTCTTAAACAGTATGGAGACCACAAGCAATGCTATATTGGGCCTCATGGAGTGAATTTTTACTGCACTGGAAAAGCAACAGTAATGTTTTTATCTCTCACACTAACTCTCACACACAGTTTTTCACCCCAACAGTCTAATATATTTAATGGTATTCTATTTACATATTTTTCATAACTCATACATGTAGACAAAACAATAACAAATTGATATTTCCTATAATTTTATGTGTTCTGTAAATTTGTGTTTTCTTATTTGAACATTTTGTTTCTTCCATTTATCATTGTGATGATTTAAAAGAATGTTTTGGGTTCAGTACAAGTTAAGCTCAGTCAGTACCATCATTTTTTAAAGGAAAAAATTAATGTATTTTTTGTGATAATCAGCATTATGCAACAAATGCTGTTGATTGAGGGTAACCTGTTCTGAATCCAGAATATTTGTTAGAGGAACTGTTAATACTAGTAAATTGCTGTCCGTTTTGACAGGACGAAATCTGTTAGAAGTGATTGTGCTACATACAGAAATTTCTGTAAATACAAATGTTGAATGAGTTTGTTGTTGATACAACATTTGAAATTGTTTTTTTCAATACGAAATGAATCAGAATTAAAACACTTTTTAGCCAAGTGTTTATGTTCACAGCAATTTTTCTTAACTGAATTTTCAAAAACTCACACACAAACACAAAATAATCTGAAATCTTAAGATTCTTGAATTAAGGAATTTTTGCGGAATATTAGTCTTAGAAATAGCACAACAATCTAACTGAACATGCATCAATATTTGGCCTTTATAGCTGTCACTTATTTCTAATAAATCTTGCTTAAAATGAGTTTACTTGCCTAGCCAGACCAATTTTCTTAAATTAAGCTTCATTACTTAAATTAAGTCTACTGCAATATGTATTTTATAAGACTATGTTTAATGGCAAAAAACAAGACATTTTCTAGAAAAAAGCTTTTTTTTACTTTCTAAGCTTTCAGTTTTTACAGTGTAGGTATTTCTTATGTTTACAGATGATTTATAGCTGGTGTTGTATGTATTTGATCGAGTTAAAGATGAGTTTAACAAATTGTCTTTTTATGCTTGGTGTTTTATATTCGTACTGTGGTTTTTACCGGTTTTTAAGATGTTTTTAATTGTTTTTTTTAACTCAATTCTTATTTTAGTCGAATATTTTTGCTCTTTTGGTATTATTTTATCATCTTTCAATGGTTTTAGTATGGTTCTGTACCTTAAACATTGTCTTTGTTAGTTATTTGACCAAGGTTATGGTCAAATTAGCCAAATATCTTGTTGTACTTAGTGTTTTGTGTCAGTGTTAGGGTTTTTATACATCCTCTGAATGTTTTTAACCATTTGTTTTGGTCAATTCTTCTGTTTGGTTGATAATTTTTATTATGTTGGTTTTACTTTCTCGTTTTTTAATGGTTTTAGTGACATTTTATACCATAAATATTGTTTTTACTACTTGTTTTAGTACTTAATTTGTTTGTACAAAAGGATTATGACTTGATTTAGGGTTGTAGGTGTGAGAAAACGTCTCTAGATGTTTTGAACCCGAAATAAAGTGAATGCTAAGGTAAAATTTTTCAATTTAGGTAATGATTATCCATTTTGTTTATTGTTTTTGTGCTTAAATTAGTTCTTGCAGCAGACTAATGATCTGAAAAAAGTTTCCTGAAGATAAGTACGGTCCACAATATCTTTAAAAATTTCAACTGATGTGATAATAAATTTAAAAAAATGTCTTTCTCGTGTACATAAAATCCAATGAAATGGTTTTTTAGGGGTGTTTCCAAATGTTAATGTCTCCTAGTAAAGAATTAGATTAAAGTAATGATGTTAGATGCAAAGTTGTTTTTAGTAACAGTCTGAAATTACTGAAAAATGATAAAAAAATATATGAACTTGGAGTTTGTAGAATGCTAACTTATTAAAATTATTTGTGTAGTCAGTATGGGATGTTTTTATGCCAATCTTAATGTTTTTAAGGCCATCTAGGCCCTTTTTAATAAAAAATTACCAATGTTCTTTGGTTATGTTACTTCATGAAAGTTACTCATTACTGTAATGCATTGCTTTTTGCTGTAGCACGGTAATGTAAGGCATTACAGAACAAAAAATGGTAATATTTTACTCAGTAACGCGCGTTACAAAGTATTTTAAAACCGGATAGAAGTTTATTCTCCTTCATATAAATTCGCCAAAATCACCGCAAGATCAGCTGAGGAGAAATATTCATGCAAAATGTTTCACTTCTTGTAGTCAGACAGAGAGAAGAGTAGGGTGATGGCCTCTTTTTCCCGGACATGTCCTGTTTTTGAGACCTGCGCCCCACATCCACCTGGAATTTTAGAATCCTTCGGAATTTTGACCTGCCTAAACATTCGTCACGTTATGGGCATCTCTCATAACCTAAAAGTCCAGAAAAGCCATCGGCCCGAGATGCACACGGCCAACATCCAGCACCACTGGACCACGGCCGAGCTGGTAAAAAAAGCGGCCCTAAGGACTTTTCTTCACAATCCCAAATCTGGTCACCCTAAAGATGAGTGAACCTGCAACTGATCTAACATCGGATAGTACTGTCACCTTCCACTCGATGTGTTATGAGCCAATTTAGCATCATGAGCTATATTTACAGGTCAAATCCATATTTCCAGTTATTTTGGCGAGAGTAACTTAAAAGTAATGCAACGGTAGTGTAATGCCTTACATTTTAAATACAGTAATATTTTAATGTAATGAATTACTTTAAAATTACAGTAACAAGTAATAAAAAATACATTACAGTTTTGAAGTTACTTGCCCAACACTGTTTATAAAGTAAATGTATTGTATTAAGTAAATTCTTAATAATTTTGTGAACCCAGAACCCTAAGCGGATGTTTTTCAATCAATAATTTAAAAATTATATTTATTTGTTTAGTTCACCTAACGTAATTTTGTGTCGAGAAAGTTTCTAGTGGTGGTAAAAATATCCTTCCAGTGCTAGTGAGTATGAAATTGGTGAGTGATTAAATAATCATTTCTCCTGAGTTTAAAATAAAAGAAGGGGGACAGATGAAGACCATGGATTCAAGTGCCCAAGCAAAACAACTGAGGCACGGGGGGCTATAGGGATAGGTAAAGTAAACTGGAGTCCTGGTGAACCAGGGCACTTTGGGCACAATCCATCACATGCTCACCCTCGGCACTCGGTCCACTGGTCCCAACTGGTCCTTCTATATGTCTAGGTGGATTTTGTGTCCCTTGGCCCTCATTCCCAATTCAGGTTGGCTTAATAAGAGAAAGGAATCGAGTTAGGGTTGAACTAGTAGTTCTAGGAATAGCGACGGTTATTGTTGGGCATGAAGGTAGGTTGGGGTTAAGGTTAGGGGGAAGGGGAGGCTTAGGGTATAGGAGGACGGCATGTTTAGGGGTGTTAATGGTTAAGGTTGGGCCTAAGGGAAGGTTGAAAAAATTTGGGGTTAATGCTGGTTAGGGTTCATGCTGGTTAGGGCTAGGCGTAGGAGTAAATCGTGGTTAGGGTCAGGGAGGGGGAGAGATTAGGGCCAAATTAGTGTTCAGAAGATAATTCTAGGGGTAGTAATGGTTAGGGTTAAATGGTTACGGTTAGGTATAAGGTGAGGTCATGGTTAAGGTTAGGGGGAGTGGGGGCGGAGGGTTAGGTTTAGTGAATTTAGGGGTTGTAATAGTTAGGGTTTGGTTAAGTGGTTAAGGTTAGGTATAAGGGAAGGTTAGGGTTAGGGGTAGGGAAAGGGTTAAGTTTAGTGGATTTAGGGGTGCCAATGGTTAGGGTTATGTTAGGATAAGGGTTAAGTTTTGTGATAGGTACAATGGATCCCTCCATTGCAAGTCATTCAACTGCATGGTTGAATGGGGGCACCAAGGAAGTGCATGGGCCGCCGCCTGCCTAGCATTGCTACCGTTCTTGTAACTGACCCACGCTTGGTGTCAGCTCTTTTAAAAAAGACCAATTGGGACTGTCCCAAATGGGGTTTTTTTATCAGCAAGTTCAGAGTTGAATAATAAAATAAACAAAAAAACTCAGATAAAAGAAATAGAATAAATACAGAATGGATCATTGACAGAATTAAAAAACAACCCTCAATAATAGTAATAATAATATAATAATAATAATAATAATAAAAACTAAATAAATAAATACTTAAAACATCTCTCCTTAAGAACAAAAGACAAAACAATGTAAAACAAGCCAAAGAACCGATTAATAATAGAAAAATCTTCCCAACAAAAACCAAAAAAAAAAAAAAAACACAAGTCACAAAGCCAATGTAGATCTCTACCAATTCTCCTAAATTTTAATACAGGCTATATCTCTTGTAATATTCAATTGAAATAATTTTGTCTGTGACTGGGTGAGAAATGAACTAATGTGTGTGTGGTGCTAATTTCCCTGATTATTTTATTAATTATAAATCCAATTAGTTTTTTTTCTGTTGTTCAGTTGACTTGTATTTATTTTACGATTTTTTCATGACTTGTTCTATTTGTTTTAACAGAATGTCTAGGATTTAAACTTACAGTGTAGGATCAATAAATAAGTTAACAACTGCAGTGCAACATGGACGGATGCATGAGCGGTGCTAATCACCCCTAAAAGATGTGGCCCCATTTAAGGTCTTTTGGCCTCAGAACACAAGCCTGCGTGCTGTCCAAGTGGACCCAGGCCTGCTGGCTACTTTATCTTGACCCAGACCAAAAGGATTCTTGTTAACACCGCAAGGTTTCCGAGCCCCCCGAAAAGGGTTAGAGACTAAGGTCTATCCAGCTAAACCAGGAGTCCAGAGGCAGGACCCATACCAAGTACGTCACCCCCTGATTGCCCTGGGTGGGTCTCAATCCAGTGGATGACTTCCGTACAGTTCCTTCTACAAGAGTCAGAACTTTTCAGGAAGCCATCAAGCTTCTACTGGGTTGAGTCCCCTTGGGTGAGCCTATGTCAGCGGATTTCCTCCTTACCTTACTCCAAGTGTTGCCACTAGAATATTTCAGGGGGAAATCAGGCTTCTACTGGTGTAGGTGCCCCATCCTGAGTTGAAGGCTGTCCAACTAAATCTCTTTATACCTATACGTTGTTGTTTCGGAGGAGGGTGAATTTGTTTTTTTGGGTAGTTTTATCTTCAATTCTGTTATTTCTGAAAAGTAGAGGGTCCGTGTTTTTTTGCGAAAAAATGCTGTTTAAATCGGATAAACCATTTTGAAGATGGGGGGGGGGGTTCCTGTCTCCAATGTTCCTCTGTGTGTATTCTGTTTTGAATAGTACCACCCTTTTGGGTGTGGGCTGAATGAACACATTGAAACACCAGAATTATTCTGAGAAAGTCCTTGAAATTTAATATTTGTTTCTTGATTTTTCATATAGTTTGTTTCTTTGTTTATCTTTAATTTAGTCAATCCGGGAATTTTGTGTTCAATTTTTTTATGCAGTGGTTCTCCATTTGTCTTCTATTTCCAGTTTGGGTTGTGTGCAATTACACAGGTTTTCGTTTGGTCCCATGTATGGTGCTGGAGGTTTAAGTGACCTTTTTCTTATTTTTGATGGTGTAGGCATGGGCATTCAGTCTGGCTCTGACTGTCATACTTGTTTCCCCTATATACTGTTTCCCACATTGTTGGCATGTGATTGCATAGACACAGTTTTTTTGTGTTTAAGTGGAAGATCTGCAGTATTTTGTAGACCTCTCCCGTTTTTCTTGTTTTTTAAATCATTTTTGCCTCATTTCTGTATTTGGGTTTTATGTTGGGTGGGTATAATTTGCTCCAAACTAATAGGTATTTTAGAGATTTTTTGTCTTTTAAGGGCTGAAATTGGTTTGATTTTGCCGTTTTCTCCTATTAGTTGGTAAAACTTTTTTTGCATTAGTTTGTTGATCTCAATAGTATACCTCGAGAATGTGGTTACTAAAGGGATTACTCTTTGTTGTTTATAGCTAGGATTAGAAATATTGGCTTTTCCAAAGTCATCATTTTGTGTGCATATTCTTTTGAACCTCAATAACTGTGATTTATTTATACCTTTGAATGTGTGTTTGGGGTGGTAGCTTCATCTGTGTAAGAGGGCATGAGTGTCTGTATCCTTGAAGTATACTTTGATGTCTAGTTTTCTGGAGGTCTTGAACACTTTGCCTTTGTATGTAGTTGTGTCTCGGTAGTTACATTCTTTATTGTTTAGGGTGTATTTCACAGTTATGCCCTCGTGATGATTGTTAAGGATGTTAATAAAGTTGTCAAACTCTTTAGTCCCATGGGTCCAAACCCCACAGATATCATCTCAGTAGTTTTGGGTTGGCTTGTACCTGCATTTGAGGAGTAGTGTTTCCTCCCAGTCTGCTATGTAAATGTTGGCGTAGGATGGTGCAAACTTTCTTCCCATGGCTGTACCCTTGAATTGGAGGTAGAACTGCCCATTTAACTCAAAATCATTTCTGGATAGGTTTTGTTCCAATTCCAATTCGAGTGTGGTGTTGTCAGGCCTGTACCTGTTCGGGTGTTTTTTGAAGGCTTTTCTGATTGCCTCTAATCCCCTGGGGGTTTCAGTGTTTGTGTACAGAGGTACATCTTGTCAGCAGGCAGGGCAGACAGCTGCTTGGGGCCCCCAAGCCACTAGATGTCAACTGAGAGTTGACACTTTAAACTACGGTAAAAAGCTGTTTTTTGCTTGGGGCCCCAGCAGACCCTAGGATCGCCTCTGTGTATAGGTCATTGATATCTATAGTAAAAAGTAAACAATCTGGTTCCAATGTAACTTCCCTGATTTTTAAAAATAAAGTCGGTGTGTCCTTGATATAGCTGGGGTGAGTAGTAGAGAGTGGTTTGTGAATGTAGTCCAAATATGCAGCGATCTTGTAAGATTCGCTGTTGCAATCTGATATAATAGGTCTGCCTGGTGGCATGTTGGGCGTTGGCCAGCTGTGTTGTGGTTCATGGATTTTTGCCAATAGGTAAAACCTCCTTGGTCTGGGTGAGTTTGGACCCATAAGGACTTCAGTCTGTTTTGGCTTGCCAGTTTGTTGATTTTTTTTAGCAAAACATTTCTGATAAATTGAATTGTCCAATTTTTTGTTGTAAGTAGTGTTATTTACTTGTCTGAGAGCCTTGCTTACATATTGTGCCCTGTCCATGACCATGGTGGCTCCCCCTTTATCTGCTGTTTTTATAATTATTTTACTATTTTTTCTCTATTGTTATATTGGATGTTCCCATTTATTTTATTTGTACCTTCTTTATTGTTTCCAGATCTTTATTGACCAGGTCGTGTATAGTTTTTGGTATTTTGTTGGGTGGGTGTACCCAGTCAGAGTTTGGTAGGAATGGTAGTCTAAAACCCTCCTGTTCTTGGTTAAAGAACACTGCTAATTTTAGCCTTCTGTGATATTGGGTTACCTGTGCAGCTATTTCTGTTCGTTTTGGGCCAGAGTCTTGATTTTTAGGGATGAAAGAGAGGCCTTTCTTTACGATTCTCATTTCTGGTTCTGTTAGGTGAATGTTTTTTGATAAGTTGATGACCATCTTATCTATTTCCACTTTTTGGTTCCGTATAGCGTTAGTTTAAATGAGCCCACCAATTTTCCCAGTTAGTTACCCCTTTTTCTGGGGTCTAATGTACTTCATCCCTTTTGGTGTGGAATTTTGACCCCTGTATCATTGGAACGCCTAAACCTGTTGATGTGAACATGTATTTAAGGCCTGGATGTTATTGATTTTCCTATCTTGTAACGTGCTAGAGAAGTTTATGAGTGGAATCTGAATTGAGGCATTCTGGAAGGTTTTTTTTGGTTGTACTGATTAACCGTTTTAGTTGTTGTGCTAGGATCGATGTATTCACCTGTGCCCTATAATTTAGGCCAAATGAGTGTATGAACCCCATGTTTCTTTCCAGCGGGTTGAATTGAGAACCCTGATTTCTGATTCTAATTTTTTAATTGTTTCTGTGTAGTGTGTCTCCAAAATCTGGAGGGTATTGTATAGTCAATTTCGGGCATTGCAATGCACAATTAATTCCATGGTTTGTGTTGGGGCTGCTGGTTTGATCATGGTTTCCAAATCTTGTGCCACATTGTTAAAACTTGGTATTCTTCTGTCGGGCCTGTATATTTTAGGTGATGGTGAGCCCTAATGTACTGGTACATTTTCCCGACAAGTATGCAGAAATCTTCATTTGTTGTCATTCTGCGTCTGTAATGTAATAAGAGATAATGAGGAGTATTATTAGTTGCATTAGATTAATGTTAATTGGTGAGTGTAATCTTCTTAATGCCTTTCTAGGTTTTCATCCTGTACATTTCCTCTAATTCACCTTTGCTAGGAGAGACTGAACAAGTTAAGAGAGATGTGAATTGTGAGGTATGTGAAGGATACCAAATTTGAGTATTTCAGCAGAGTGACCATTCCACTTGCCTTAAGTGGAACAATCTGAAGGCCTGCCTGTGGTTTTTCTGCTCACAAAAATCTTAGTTGAATAGACTGAACAGGTGTGAGGTGGTCCCTTTCACTTAAATTTACAGCATTTGGCAGATGCCTTTTATCCAAAGCGACTTTCATTCCCTAACTACAGGGGACAGTCACCCTGAAGCAACTTAGGGGTTAAAGGTCTTGCTCAGGGTCCAGTGGTGTTGCTGGAGGTAGGATTTGAACCCAGGACCTCATGGTCCAGGGGCAAGTATCCTACCCCCTGAGCTACCTCCACCCATGTTTGTGTTAAATTAATTTGAGGTGGTTTAGTGACCTGAGGCAGTATAATTTACTCAAACTAAATGCGCATTTGTGCTGTGAATCCCACGTATGCCAGTGCGGATGGCCGGATGGCCGAAAGTTCGGTTCTTTGCAGAGAGACGCTCTTTTTGCTCGGCTCCTTAAGAAGAGCCAGTTCTCTCAGCTCCAAAAGGGCTCTTAGTTTACAAATCACCTGTAGCTACACAAACCAAATATGCATGGTTTGTGCCAGAGGTGGAGCCAGACATATTGAGCATCAGGGGCTTAGCCCGGAGGGGTGTCTGGGGGTCCTCCCCAGAACATTTTGGATTTCTTAGATGCAATTTCCTGCATTCTAGTCCACTTTAGGGTAGACATGGCAAATCCTAAATCCCTTCTGATTTATATTCTACATTCTCAGTTGCATGGCCTGCACAAGACAATACTATTTAACAGAAAGAAACACTAACCAAGAGATTCTTATGTTAACAACAATGGCAAAATTGAGTCTTTTAAATGTGATACCAACTTGGATGGTTTGTTTGTTTGCTTTTTTGTATGTTAGAAGTGGTTCAATATGGAGTTGGCTACACGGTTTATCCAGGTGCCTTATAGATCAGTGCTTTGTGATGTAAAATTCACTTGAGAAGCAGTCTCGCAACCAGCCTCGACCCTGATTGTTGGCAGTGCAGTGGCACTTGGCAGCTTGTCAGACAGTGATCCTGCAATGGGATAACTTTATCACACATTATGAGATCTTTTTAAACATGTTATTTAAAACATTAATACAGTTTGAATAAAGTAAAGAATATGTATCCGCTTGTGGAATTCTGTTTTTGTATTTTAGTCCGTTGAAATAACAGCATTTTAAGAATGAGGGAAATGGGGGTTTGTGCCCATTAGAGAGTTTTAATGTATTTCATAGGCAGCAGAGGTTGTCAGGGTTGTCATATTTTTTAAAAGCTTAAAAAGATTCGGGGCTTTTGAAGTGAGGTTCGGGGCTTCAGTCCCCAAAGCCAACCCATCGCTCCGCCCCTGGTTTGTGCACTGATAAACCCTTTTATTGTTTTGTAGTTGGACTGTATATTAATGGATTTCATATTTTTATTATTGACTTTTGTTTTCTTATGATGTTTGAGATTGACACAATTCAGTTTATTCAGTTGACAGTCTTTAACGAATCTGAGTCTAAATTTAAAAATCTATTTCGTAGGATTATTTTCCTCTTTGACCTACACCACAATTAATGCCATGTACATAAATATTTACTGAATATTCTTATGACTAGAGACCAGTTGCACTCCTATCATTGCAAAGTGTTTTGAGATAGTGGTGCTGGCCTACATCCAGAGCAACATCCCAGACACTCTGGATCCCCTGGCCTATCGTGCCAACAGATCCACATCAGACACCATAGGGCTGGGTGTAAGCGATTATTTTAAATTTATTATATCAATAGGCGACTATTCTAATGACTAATTAGATGATTTATCTAACTATTATTTTTCTGTTGCATGATAAAAAAAACCCATAAAATCACTAATTACCACTAAAGATTAAATAGATTACTGTATTATACAAAAGTATCCAAAGCCAAACATCTTCTGCTTAAAACAAAATAACAGCAGTGTTATACAAAATGGTTTTGTTAAACAAACTCTTTTACAGTACCAATAACTTTTTTTTTTAAGGTTTTGAAAAATAAGTTGTAGCGCAAAACAAAAAACATTGTGGAGTTCACAGAATGGATATCCCAGCTTGTTCAAGACAATGACTGTTTCACAGTTTTTAGGGAATAGCACTCGGTTTTACAGCCTGAGAATAAAATATATATTTTTAAATGTAGTGCCAAAAAAACTCTAGTTCACAGTATGGACATTCCTGAGTTTTTAACGCAAAATAAAATTAGTGTTTTAAGGAAGAACACTCTGTTTGAAAGCCTGAAAATAAATCTCTTGTATAAACAATCTCAAAAACACTGTGCAGTTCACAGTACACATTCCTTTGTATTAGTTTAACAATTCCCTAGCCCCAAAATAAAGTTTATTGCAAAATGAAATAGAACTTCTGTTACTGTGTGCAATATAGCACTGTTTATTTTCTCCACTTTTTTCCTCCCTCATCACACTTCACTCCTCCTCTACATTACCTACTCTGAATTGCTGTGGAGGAATGTGAGCATGTCCACATGGTCTTTAGTGAGACTTGCTCTTTTTTTGGTTACAATTGTCCCTTCTGCTGAGAACAAATGTTCAGTGAGTGTGGATGTAGCAGGTGCACCCAGATAGGATTTTGCCACAGCAGCCAGGACAGGGAATCTCGTTTCATTTTCCTTCCACCACTGGAGTGGGTTTCTGTCCTTTGGAATGGGTTTCTCCCCAAAGTACACAAGCACCTCATTCCTGACTGTGGCTTCCCATTGGTCTCCGCCTGGGTCTTCATCTTCCTGTTCCTCGTCATCATCTGAGCCAAACAGCGTATCCAGGACAGACTTTGGCTTTTGCCTGGAGTCATCTAGCTTGTGGGAGACATCTTCAGGTTCTTGCCTCACTTGAACTGTTTTCACTTCAAGTAAAATGCTCTGAAGTTTAATTTTCACCTTCAGGATATCATCTGTGGATAAGAACTTGAGTTTTTGGATCTTGGGTCAAGGGATGCAGCGAGGATGCTCACATTGTTCCCATTTTCATTGTACGAAGTCTCACTCTGCCATCTAAAAAAACAATGCATATGATTTTACACTTCCAGAAATTCAATGTTCTTGGAGAAAAAGGGTAGAATCAGAAGCTCTACAGGATATAATACCAATGGGAAAACATTTAAAGATGCAAACTGGGAAAGCTTAATTTAAAATACATTAGGTCAGCTCAATACAAGAGATTTAAAGAACTGAATAATTAAACTGACCTTGAAGCAATCTGTGCAGCAGCTGTTGTT
>JBBMFX010019007.1:0-12528 GCA_037832545.1 Rhabdalestes septentrionalis | reverse complement strand
ACAGTCTTGAAGGAGTTCCCAGAGGAGTTTAGCAGTAAACACCTGTGTGCAGAGCAGCAATCAGAGCAAAGGGTGAACAAACTAGAATATAAAACATGTTTTCAGTTATTTCACCTTTTTTTTTGTTAAGTACAGAACTCCACATGTGTTTATTCATAGCTTTGATGCCTTCAGTGAGAATCTACCAATGTAAATGGTCATGAAAATAAAGAAAAACACATTGAATGAGAAGGTGTGTCCAAACTTTTGGCCTGTACTGTAGGTCCTATTTATGGGCTCTTCAATTGCAGACTGAATCACAATAACCCACCACATTCATCACTGGTCAGCTTCAAGTAGTGGTCTGCTGTTTTCCAGATTGGTGGTGGGCTATTCCAAACACAGTGGTGAGACTGGATTGGTATTCTGTGGAGCACAGATAAACATCAGTGGCTCTGTGGACAGAAAGCAAGCACTAAAGTATTGCTAGAAGTTCAGACTGCACTTTCCAGCAGGAAGGAGCTGCAGGAACCATGCATACAGTACTGAGTGCCTAAAACTGATTCTCTATAGATCACTTGTCTGTGATAGTCATTTCTGCCAGTTGTCTAAAGCCAATTTTTTCTCAGAATGTGATAACGTTTCTTTCTGCCAATGAAGTTAACATTAGAATAAATGCAAATATAGTAGAATCATTCAAAAAGTATCAAGTTTTTATTTCTTTGTAAAAAAAAAAGTTCATATTGTGTGAGCTGGTGAGGAGAACACAGGTTCGGTTCCAGATTCCTCCTCGGTTCCTCCAGCCGATGTTTGGATTGTGAAACTCCATCAGCAGCTCCTGCTTTAATTTAATGAAGGACTGACCGGGTCAAATAATAATAATACAGGACTTCCACAAGAACACACTGATATACTGAGCATCCCTATTTACTGTAAGATGTTATTTAGATTCATTCTTTTTGGTTAAATTTAGTATTTTTAGTTATATTAATGTACTGAGTGCTCATATAAACAGTGTTGTAATATTATTTTCACAGGTGCCTTAAAGATTTGCACAGTACTGTATTTGTGGTTATCAAACTCAAACGGATCTCATGGTTAAGAACACATGGTTGTATATGATTAGCGTAGCTGTTATCAAGACACGTTTTGGGTCCGAATGGAGAAATGGTTTTGGGAGAGTAGCACCTCTAGTGGCAAGGAAATCCAATTTTAATACAACTGTTATTTATTTTTGTAATCATGCTTTTGTATCATAAATGTAATCTTTAGCACTGGAAATCACACTCGTTAGATCGTCCAACCACCACCATGGGGAGAATTAAATATGTACATGTGATACTGGAAAAGGTCAGCAGTCATTTAGTAACATATCCACCATAGGCGTTCGTATATGGGGACGAAAGCATGTGTTTTGCAATATGCACAAGTATACACACACACACACACACACACACACACACACACACACACACACACGCACACTCCTGTCAGAGTGATGGAGAAGGTGTGATGGAAGTAAACGGTGAGGGAAGGAGAGATGAATGCAGCCAGAAGCAGGAATGAAAGGGGAAGATCGCCTTGGTCACACTGCCTTCACGTTCTCTCATTGAAATTCCACACACCTTTCTCTGCAGCACAGTAAAAGGGATATTAAATGGGTCTGCATGGCAGGGGGTGCTCATGTGTGTATGTGTGTGTGTGTGTGTGAGAAAGGGAAAGAGAAAGAGTGTGTCTTTCACCTGTAAGAAGTAATTTTGCTTGTATGTGTTGCTGGACAAAGTGTGTAGCAGGACCCCTTACGTTTTCCTGACCTTTCTTTATTCCTCAAGTGCACACAAACATGTATGTATGTGCACACACACATACACACCCACAAACCCAGACACATCACATGGAAATGCAAGATAAAAGGCACATTGAATACATTTATCATGGACAAAACAATGGATAATAATGATGATTATTATTGCAGAATGTAATGGATCCGGCGTCACGCACAGTTAATGTTAATGCTGGTGGGTTTTATTAAGGGTCTTGGGTGGGCTTGGTTTCAGAAAGACAAAACAAGGCATACACAGTGATGAAACGGTGAAGGTATATTTCAAATTTGGTTTTAAATGTGCATAGAATTATATTTTGTTAGTGAAATACTTTAAAGTACATTTGTGTGATTGGTTGGGTCATGGGACCTTATGGGGTGTCCTGGGCTGAATCCCACACAAGTTTAAGCCACTGTGCGGATTTTTATACAGTCGGGGTTCATTTGTACACTACCATTTTCCATATGCATAAATTAAACAGGTTGTTTTTGTTACTGCACCTTTAAGATTGTTCTGGATTTTGATTGGCTGCTGTTTTGGGCCTCATTCATAAAGCAGCCCAGCCTGAAGCTCCTATTGACTTCAGTGTGAACCTGGGGCCCTGAATTGCTGTAGGCTGCATATATGTGAAGGCATTTGTTGTGACATCACAAAAACAATGAATTTAAAAGGGGTTGGTTTTGTAGTTTCATTCTCATATATTGGAGGTATGGACTGGAGAGTAAACCGTACATTATGAACACTGACTACATTCTCTAATAAGGCAGGAAAAATGAGCTTTTCCTAATATAGGCCCATTAAATATTCAGTACTGTGCAAAAGTCGTAAGCACCTCTGCAAACTCTTTAATGTCATTTTCCAGCATGTGATTAAGTGTCTTTCTGCTAGCAAAGTTAACATAAGAATAAATGCAGATTAACAGGAAAGCAGTCAAAAGTCAGGATTCGTTTTGTTTGTAAAATTAACTGATATTGTGTAACTGGCGAGGAGAACACAGGTTCGGTTCCAGATTCCCCCTCTGTTCCTCCAGCCTTTGTTTGGATTGTGAAACTCCATCAGCAGCTCCTGATTTAATTTAATGAAGGACTGATCAAACAACAGTAATACCGGACTTGACTAAGGAACACACTGATATACTGAATATAACATCACTACTTACAGTAGAATGTTTGTATTTTAGTTTTATTTAGTATATTTAGTCATAGAAATGAAAACAATTTCTTACAGATTCCTAAGATTTTGCAGAGTAGTACACACTACACAATCAAGAGAATAAGCTGATGAAGACTGGTATAAAAGATTTAGGACTCTTTGAGAACTCTCTTAGACTCTCGCTTTCTTATAATTTAATTCCTGTAATTGAACTCCATTCATTGGTTTAAAACAGGCTTATCACTTCATGTTTTACAATTCAGTAACAATGTTGACCGCAGTGTAAACAAGTGTATAAGTGAAGTGTATAATGGAAGTGTGGACCTAAACGATTCAACATAAAGGGGTTAAGCAAGAGCTTGCCTACCACTGACCAATCAGGCAGCAGGCATCACATGCAAGTGCTGGAATAGCTGTGTTAGGAGTGGGTTGGAGGGTTGGAGTTTCTAACAATGTGGCCAAGGAGCACATAAACTATCGACAGGGGCCAACAAACAATCCGATAAAGTGTCACAGCTGGACAGCAGCTTTATTACTGGCTTTATTGCCGTTATCACCTTTCAATATGCACGCAACCGCCCCCATTCGAGCGTTCCTGTTATCAGTCCAACAGGGGAACGGCTCCCCTGTGGCCTCTGGCCCCTCTCAGGGAGTTCTGCCTCGCTAATTGCTCCGGCTGCCTCTCGTAATTACGGTGCAAGACTCACGGCAGGCCTCGCTCGTTTTCCCTTTAATAAACCTCGAGAGGGAAAGTGCGGAGCGGTTCGTTTAGGTGCAAAAAGGCCTTGTTTGGTTAATTGATGATCATTAGGTGCCACAAATGAGGAAAAGTTTGCTATATCGCGCTCTCATTAGCCGCACTTGGAGTGCATTTGTAACACTGTAAGGATGGATTGGGCCGGGTTTGGAAACAGGGCAATATTCTAAGCTCTATTTCCCTGGTCCTCCAGGACCACTTTCCATACGGCCTCACCTGGAATGCGGGTACGATGAAACTATGGGCAATCAGTTACACAAATTGCATCACGAACTGGGAGTAAACGTGACATGCTGATTTTTCCCAATCAGGCTGCACACCCCATCCTTAATTAATTCAGTGGAGGCTTGGGTTGAGTGAATCCCAGTGTTCAAACATGTCTGTGCTTGACCAGTTTTTTCCTTTCATCATGCCCACAGTTGTGTCCAGTTGGCTTTTCCATTGGATATTTCCCACTTGGGATTCAGGAACTCCTTAATATCTTAGGAAGGGCTACGCTACGTTTAAGGCCAACTGGGAACCAAGTGGGAAGCACTAATGACCAAGTAGAAACCAATTCAGAGTAAAAATTGAACGGCTATTCAGCTCCTAATCCCCAAGAGCTCCAACTTCTCAGAGTGGATGTGCAAATCCCATTTAAGATCCTTTATAATTTTTTTTGGGACCATCTTAACATTTTAAGGGTTCAGCCACCATTCCATAAGCACTGGTAAGATCCATGGAAAATTAGGAAGCGGGAACATGGAGAGATGTGATTAACCAGGGAAGGAACCTTTCAGAGCTGAAAGTCTGGACCAATGTTCATATCTTTGTTACGTTGTACACTGCAGTTTTTGAGCATAAAGAAATTGCTGAAACACCTGCATCCTTTTATCATCACCTGCGTAGGCTGGATCTCCCCGACTCCCCGACTGGTTGGTAGACAAGCAATGCATCAAGCATCAGCGGGTTTTCAATTCATTGGTCAGTCTTCTCTGTCTGAATGGAGGAAACTGAATAAACAGATTCAATTCATTGCTGATTCAAGTAGGATTTTATTGTCATTTTTAACCACATACCAAGTACACAGTGTTCCTCTACGACTATGATACAACTCTAAATCAGAACAGAACACAAGACTACACAAGTGTGAGCAGGACTGGACTAATAAAAGATTACCAAAAATACAAGAGCAATAGAAAAATAATTTACAGGACAAGAAATCATACTGAGAATTTGACAGAAGAAGTAACAGTCCTAGTGTGAGCGAATACAGTACTGTAGCTCAGTACTGTGCCATGACTGGTGTGGTTAGGTATCAGTGACTAGTGTTGATCAGGTGTACTAGGCTACAGTACCGTTGTCGATCGGTGGATGTTGACTTAAGTCTTGCTTTACAGGTCCTCGATACTGTTGTGGATTACTTGAGCACTGATGTACGTCGCTCTGGATAAGGGCGTCAGCTAAATGCTGTAAATGTAAATGTAAATATAAACAATATTATTATTATAAAGATTCTACGTTTTTATGACTTTTGATTTCTAATGACAGTTTCATCTGCAAATGACAATTTCCAATTTTCTCTAGTCTGCCTCCACTTTCTTTGATCAGCCTGGAAGTCTACTTTACGAAAAATTATTTTACAATATAAACTGTCTGAGACCTTTTTTGGGGCCCACCTTTTTTGGTCTATAGTTAATTGGACCATTCACTTCTGAGATATCAGAAGATTTCAAAGGTAGGTGTGAAAGGGCCCTAAGAAAGTCTGGGAAATGTGAAGGTCAGTTAAATATGAGCAGTCTCTGACTGCTTGCCTTTCAAAATGCAAGGATAAGAAGCTGTGCAGATTTCTACCCAAAAATGCCTTTTTTCCACTTGAAAATGCTAATGCTGCTTAATTAATGAAATGTAGTAGGTGTCAGGAGCCATTATGCAAATATTGTGTGCTAAGTATGCCTAATTTCTCCTTCTTGGTAACATTGCGAAAGGAAGAAGAGTCACAAGGATGGAGAGCTTGCGTGTGGTCTTATTTTCTCAAGGGTAACTGTTAACAAGTTTGTTTGTGTGCATGAGCATATAAGGACCTAAAGCCTGACAGGCAGTTTGACATATGGCCTTTGATACAGTCTCCTCTGCACGGAGGCATGGCAAGGCCAGCCTAAAGCATTCAGCCTGGGCTCCGGCCACGCGTGAAATCGGCCAGTGCAACTGTGTGTGTGTGTGTGTGTGAGGGGGGGGGAGGATGGTGAGAGGGAGGGAGGGGTGTGTGGTGGAGCTGCGCTGGACAAGGAAAGTGCCAAAATGAATGAGTGCCAGAACATGAAGTCAAGAGTTTGGAGCACTTTCATTTCTACATCTCTGCTCAGGTCAAAAAGGTCATCAGTATCGATTACCAGGAACAGCAGCTCGGCCTGTCAGCCCCTTTCTACATCATCCATCAGGGGTCTTTTTCTGATTATATATTCTGATCAGATATTGTTTGGGCACAGGAACACTGACAGGGTCATGTGTGTATGACAAAAACAAACACCTTAATTTTACCCTTGAAAATTACTTTAATTTTGACCTTATTTTCCCATTAAAAGGCAAAACTACTGAATTTTCCTACTGAAACTACTCGCTTAATCAAATTTGCCCCTTAAATAATAGAACCTCCTGAATTAATGCTTTAAATTTAAGATGAGGGGGATTCCTAAATCTAATTAAAATTCCTAAATCTAATTCAAATAAACTTAAGGGGTCGGTTTCACAACTTAAGAGCCACTTAATTCAAATGAAGGGGTTTAGTGTATTTTCAGTGGTAGATTAAGTTAGAGTCAAGCACATTTTCAGCACATTGTGTTTCGTAGTGGCGTGGATGCTGGAATGAATATTTAAGGCACAGTGGGATCACACACATCAGTGTCACTGCTGGGTTGAGAGGGGTCCAAAACTTTCCAGCCAAGAGTGGCTCTGTGGTCAGAAAGTGACCATTGATGAAGATCTAAGACAAACTGTGCACCAACAGATGGGCTACAGCTGTCACTCTTTGACTAGCGGCTGTGGTCCAGCGTTGGAATTCGGGGATGGAGAATTAAAGAGGACTCATTTTGTACTTCGGCCAAACATGCTAAAAAAGCTTCAGTGCTCATGTTGACTACCATGAGCATGCAAAACGCTGCCTCCATCATTAGCATTTTTAGCATTCTAGTGTGAGGAATGGGAGGTATTTTCCTTGTGTGAATGCTAGCTGTCCCCTTGCTGGCATTTATTCATTATAAGCAACGTTACCTAATGTCAAAAATATTCTTTCATGACGTCTTCAGTTGGGGGAAGAGATCTGAGGTTGTTTGTCAGCTATTGAAAGTTTGTGAGGTCCTGACATTAATCCAATTGAGATGTTGTAGAAAGACCTGAAATGAACAGTTAATGCAAGGAAACCCTGCAACTTCCCAGAGCTGAAGCTGTACTGTAAGGAGCAATGGACTAAAATACATCCAAACTGATGTTCAGGACTGATCAACAGTTAGCTGCAGTTATTGCTGCAAAATAGGGGTCATTCTAGATACTGAAATGAAAGTTTCACATACCTTTGTCATTGACAGATATGGAATATTGGATGATATTTCTTAATACATAAATGACCAAGTATAAAAGACTATAAAATGTCTCATTTATTTAACTGGCTTTTCATCTACTTTGTGAAAATCTGATGTTTCAGGTCATATTTATGCAGAAATGTAGACGATTCTAAAGGGTTCACAAACTCTCAAGCACCACTGTACTTACCTATAGAGCTTACCTACTGTAATTTAATTACATTAATTTGTTTTCTGAGTTGTTTGGTCAGATATTGAGAACTGATGAAGAGCTAAGACAAACTGTGCACCAGCAGATGGGCTGCAGTACTTGCTGTTGTCCAGCTTTGGAATTCTGGAGTGAAGAATTAAACAGAAATCATTTTATACATCACCCAAACATGCCAAAAAAAAGCTTTAGAGATGACATTTACTAGCATGAGCATCCAAAATGCCATCTTTTATTATCCCCATTATAAGCATTCAGGGCTGAGGATTGGAAGCTGATATTTCACCATGTGACCTATAAACCTAGCTGTTGTCTTGCTAGTATTTATATATTATTAGCTTGAGCTAATGTTTAAAAAAATCTAAACCGTAAGCAGGTGCCTATCCCAACACTTCTACGGAGACAGGCCTTCCTTGGACAGGCCACTTCCTTGGACAGTCCATCTCACTGGGTGGACAGACACAGTCATATTTTGGGGCAATTTAGTATCTCTAACTCATCTCAAGTGCATGTCTATGTGCGGCAATCCCAGTTGAGATTTAAACCCAGGACCTTATTGCTGTGACCACAGTCCAAGGAAATGCATGTGAGAATAATCACTGATGCTAAATTGCCCAAATATATCTTTGGACTGTGGGAGGAAACTGGAGATCCCAACAAGAAGAGAGGACGCTCAGCCATCCCAGCTGGGAACCCAGCTGTGTGAAAGGAACTAGGGCATTAACGACTTCAAGATAGTCGAAGGTGAGTCGACTAGTCGTGATGATGTCACACACACGCAGTGGAGGAACACAGGTGTCCAACACTGAGCAACATTTATTAAAGTTCTCTGTACAATAACAGTCAACATCACAATTAATCTTAACAAAACAGACATTGATACCTTGACTGTTTTGGTAAATTTAAGTGTAAACGGAAAGTGGGAACAGTTTAAGCCGCGGCACCGCTCAGCTCCTCTGAACCGGACTCCATGCAGTGCTAGTGTTAGCATTTTAGCTAGCGTTAGCATGTTAGCTAGCAGTGCTGTTTCAGATGCCATGCAGAACGAAGCCCCTGTTCCCATACTTTAACTCCGACTTACAGGTTCTACAGGTCTCTGTGCTGTTTGTGTTCTAGAGTGAAGGATCTCCACATGTGTGATGTGTGTCTGTCTCCTGTGCTGCGCCTCTCACCTTGTTGTGGCCTCGTGTTTACATTCCACTCTACGTGCCAACGGTACTGCCCCTTTTAGGAAGGGACCATAGTAATTGGTTGAACAGAGGCAGAAACTGCATTACAAGCGAGGGCAGAGAGAGAGAGAAAAAAAAAACACAACAAGTTGACTTCGCTCAGTGGCCGTCAACTATTTATTTTTGGTCATTGATCATTGACTAAATAAATATAAAAAAGATCAAATTGTAACAAAATCCACAGAACCAGGTGATTTAGCACCCCTGCATTTCCCCCCCCCTGCCGTAATCCTTTGGCTGCTGTATTATTTAGCCCAGTGGCCTTAAGGATTAGTGTTTGAAAATCTACTGCAGCACTCTTTGCAGCAATGCCAATACTGAAATCCAGAAGGATGTTGCTGCTGCTGAGAGGAGGCTAATGTGTCTAACCAAACGACAGGCGGTAGGGAGTTTCGCATGACTGCTAGTAGGCCTTTGCTCAGTAAACTGAAACAGTTTCAGGTGTAATTGATCCTCCTATACTAGTGCGTGTGCATAAAAAGACACAAAGAGAGAAAGAGAGCGAGGCCAAGGTGTGTGCTGCTTATCCATATGTGTGTGATGCTTTAAGTGAGTGAACCGCTCTTCAGGGGCACTGAGGACTCATGTCGTGATTTATCGGCCTCTCAGACATCAAGAGCGGCTACAGATCAATAGCTCATTATCTCATTTACCTCCCAACCCATGCACACACTTAACAGACACACACACACACACACACACACACACACACACACTCTAAGCTTTCACACAACTTAAGTAAACTCACCATTTATAGTTTGATGCACAATTTAGAGATTTTCTGTCCCAATTTATTTCGACAGTCCTGATCTACAAGTGGTCATAATTAACAAATGTTCAGGCCACAATAAAAATGAATGTTCTGATTAATTTTTAGGTGGGATTTCACAATGTTTTCCATCTAAGAAGTCGATCTCTGCAATATTGGTATCACAGAATGCAGCAAATGGCCCACTGTAAGGGATTACGGTGTTTATTTTACTCCACACTGTGACCCTCTTGACCAATCACAGATGGTTTCAGGAGGTGGAAAGTAATGGACTCCAACCTTCGAGGACCAGAGTTGGGCACCCCTGGTTTGGAGCAAGAAGAAAGCTTATGTCCATAGATATTCAGTGTAATATAAATGAATGAAATATCTGCCAAGCTCCTTCTATAGATCAACCAAAAATGCAAGGCTTGGTGATTTCGGACAGGCCTAGTGATTGAAAGGCTGTTGGTTCAAATCCCAGAACTGCAAGTGGCACCACTGAGGTTCCCTTGAGCAAGGTACCGTCCCCACACACTTTGTGTGTTCATGCATGACAGTAATGGCCAGGTTAATTAATAACTTGATTGATTATCATCAACATTCTTGAGGCTGCATTTTTTGAGGTAAATCAGTGAGTCGGGCAGAAATATCTGCACCGTGGCAACATGTGACTGTTGATTATTGATCAAGCGTGCAAGGCTGGGCTGATGCATTTAAATCAGGCATATCCATCCATGCCCCCAAAGATTTACAACACTGTGCTGCAGAGGTCAGGCTTCAAAGCTCACTCACGGTCGTATTTGGGAGCTTCCAGCATTTAGTCACTTGGGTAGGTATTAACATTCAAACACCTCAGTGGCTGGTTGGTTATCACTGATTTGGATGTATTCGCCTTGTAGCTCCACTGTGCTGGTTAGACTGCAGCCCAGCCTTCATCCGTTTTCACCACGCGTTTTCGTACATGACCACTCTCTATCCTGGTAGTAAAATAAAGGGGTCTGCAAAAAGGGATCTTCTGGGTTAGGGCTGTTGGAGAACTTTTGAGTGGATGGATCCTTAAAGGTCCCGTATATTAGACATTTCCCCCTTTTTTAAATAAGGGGTTAATATGATCCATAAAGAATCATTTTCAATTTTGCATGCACACAGCTCTGGAAAAAATGAAGAGTCCACTGCAAAAATGTTCAGTCTCTCAGGTTTTCTCTTTTATTGGTGCAGGTATTGAACTAAACAGCTTTGCCATAGTTTTTAAAAATTGCTCAAAATACTTTTCTTCTTATATTCCAGTTAAAAACAGGGTTCTTTACAGCAGACATGCAGAAAACAAACATCCTGTTCCCTCTTAAACAAAATGACAATAATGACCTTTGATGAACTTCTAGTAGTGTTTTGCCATCCAACTGTTTACATTGTGAGGGGACAGTGTTGACTAAAGCAGTATTTTATACTTTTCCTCAGTAAATAAGATGTGATTCAGGTGATCACTGATCAGTCCCTCATAAAGCAGAATGAAGAGCTCGTGTAGGAATTTAACACACACTGGCATGGAATGGTTTCACACTCATAGAGATGCTGATTTCAAAATAAATAAATACATATGGAAACAAAGATATGTACACAGTAACAAAACAAGTCTATGTAAATGTACTTTTTGAGAGAGGATGAAAATTGATCATGTCAAAGTGACTTATGACTGATAGAGTCCTTTTTAAGGAACATTTTTTCACTGGTTCCATTCCGAGTATAGATCTGTACAAGCTAAGAATTATTTAGGGAATTTAGGGAATGCTGCTTCAACTCATTAAGACCTTAATGAACTGGATCAGGTGCTTCGATGCCCCTGCTGGAACGGCACTGAAACACACTGTACTAGAGAAAGCATGCAGGTAGTGTGTCTTGCTCAAGGGCATGGTGGTGGAAAGTATGTGTGTTGACTTGTCCATGACTCACTCGGCCTGCTCTGAGGATTCGTGTCTGGGAATCCCAGGGGATTTAGCCTGGAGGACGGGGTTTTCACCTCTGCACCGCCACATGCCGCCATTCTGGCAGCTTCTGCAGTGAAAGGCTGAGTGGGAAGCGAATCTGGGAGAACACCTCAGGTTTGTACTGTGCGAATGAAATACATTATCCACTGGAAACACCACTGGGACTTCCATCATATGGAATATGCTATGAGGGATAAGACTCTGTCACGTCATATATATATATCTTGCATAATGGAACACCAGTGTCTGAATACATTATGTTTCATCCCAGGGCACACACACACACACACACACACACACACACACACACACACACACACACACACACCTTCTTCAAAAGTCGGAGAGCTGGTATTTGTGGTATTTGTCGCAAACAAGGATGAAACGGGTACTTTGTGCTGTATTGAATCGAATAGTGATCAGAAGTGCGTAGATGGTGTGAGAGCATTTTGAAATACTGCCTATTAGTTAGGTTACACACACACACACACACACACACACACACACAGCAGTAGAAGCAGCAGCATCCTAATACCAGGCCTCATGTCCTCTAGCGTTGCTCCTTAATGTGCAGTTATTATTGGTTTCTCCTCTCTGTAATATTAGAAAGACTATTCAAACCTGCAGCAACAGCTGAATGAATTCCCTCAGAGGGGGGAGCTTTATTTTCGACTCCCCTCCCACCACCTCGTACACAAAGCCCCCCATCTCCAAGGTGACCCGACCATCAAGTCAGGCTGTGAAGGCGTGCTGCGTCTGTGGTGCTCTTCAAGGCAAGAGCAATCGCTTCCCGTCAACATCTACTACAAGCCCCACCACGGCCAAGCTAAGCACTGTCGCCCAGATTTACCATGATAAATAGAACCAGGAGAGAGAGGGAGAGAGAAAGGGAAGGAAGGAGGGAGAGAAGGAAAGAGAGAGAACGAGGGAGATCTGGAGAAAGAGAGAGAGACAGAGACAGTAAAGAGAATAGGAGGGAGTGAAAAAGAGAAGAAGGGAGAGAGAGAGAGAAATGGGGGAAATGTTGAGAGGGAGGGAGGGAGGGAGGGAGGGAGGGAGGGAGGGTGGTAGAGATGGAGAGAGGGAG
>JBBMFX010018978.1:0-12529 GCA_037832545.1 Rhabdalestes septentrionalis | reverse complement strand
CTTTCACTCGCTTTGCTATAAGTTTATCCAATAGAAGGGAATAGCTTGATAGTGAAGTAAGAAGTCTTCGACTGAGTCTGTAACATTGTTACTGCCATATGCATTTTCTCTACCATACATAAAGCGTTTTGTGTGGCAATTAAAAACATTTCACGCAGCTTGCCTTCAGTAGGAGCTTCTTGATGAAAAAACATTAAAGTTTAAAACAGCATCGATTACAAATAACAGATTTCATTGATTTTTTTAATGCAGTAATAATGGCAATCTATGACACAAAAATTTTGGTTGAAAGTTAAAACAGTACGACTTCAAATGGCTTTTAGCAGACGCTTAAGCAACTACAGGGGACTTCTTCCTGGAGACACTTGTAGCTCAGGAGCCCAGAGGTGGTATGTTTAGGGTATGATTCAAACCCATAACCTCTTTGTCCCGAGGCAGGTATTCTACCTACTAAGCCACAACCACCTCCTGCTCTTTCTGGCAATCCTCCTTTTGAGATTGAAATGAGACACTTGTAAAAAAATATATGAATTTTATTTTATACACATACGTGTAAGAAATAATTTCTGAAAACACTTCACTCATTCCGCTCTCTCTCTATCTCCCGTTCTCATTAACACCCGCAAACAGTATGGGTTGGCTTCCAAGACAGGGATTAAGACTAAATTTCTTTTCAGTGGAAAATCTCTAATCATTATGCGGTTTAGTGCAGAATTAGGCCTGAAATCTATCTGTAAAACCGCTCCTACATGGTTACTGAGTTATCACTATAGTGGCCCGGTATTAAATATATGCATCTAAAATCCTTGGAACTCTCTTACACATCTGTTTCTGTGTGTTGTCACTCTGTAATTTAGGAGTGTTCAGTCTGGCAGCATTAGTTTGTGGAAGACTGACACAACCAAAGAAAAGAGCATAAAATGATGGTTGTCAATTCCTCCAAAGTTTTTTAAAGTGCTTATGTGTTAGCTTTGCTAATTTGTTACCAGTTCGGCATCTGTTACCAAACCAGCACATCACACATCACAGGACAGCTTTTTAAAAATCTGTCAAACGTCAAGCCCTGGTAAGACTTACCAATTGTTTTCATTATATTTGGCTCTTATAAATTCCTGTTTTATAGTGCATACATTTAGCCAAAATGTTAGGTGTGTCCAAAATCACCCATTTGCACACTTTTAGTGCACAATTTTAATGTAGTGTGTTCACACTGACAAAATAATGGCCAAAATAATGCAATGTGCAACGATGCACACTATGCACACTATGCACACTAAACGGACGCCATTTTGACCACACAGCAGAAGGGGGGGTTACTGTCGACCAACAGTCAAATGCAAGCTCAAGCGGAGGCAACTGGTTCGTATAAATGTAACTAACTTTAATACAATTATTTTACTGATGTATACTGCAGTGGAAAACTTTAGTGTTCCATTTCAGACAACACTTACCCACGGCAGTGTGCACAACAGAAGTGCTCAGTGCACACTATACACTACATTCCAGTGTGTCAGGCCTGGGGACAGTAATTGTGCGTGGCCACTAGAGGTCGTGTTTTTTGTGTTGGGTTTTTTAATTTTTGTATTAGTCATGCCTGAGGTTGGTTTTAGTTAAGTGGTTCTGTGTTTTTGTTTAGTGTTTTTTTTTTTATTTAGTATTTAGTTTGGTGTAGACCGACATGTGGTGTCAGTCAACCCATCACCCTTGTGTTTGTCTTAAGACTCGGGGTGTTGAGTCGTTGCTTTGCTAGCTTGGCCTGGCTTAGCCAAGGTTAAGATTCATAAAACGGGATTTTAAAATGTCCAAATATGTTAAAAACAATTCTTCAGCCTTAGCTATGAAATGTAATCCCCCGGGATCTGGTTTGAAACATACAGCGATTTGTACAGCCCAAAACAACACATGCATGAGGGGTCTTTATCCACTGCTTTTCTCCACAGCAGCATTAACGTGCAATGCTTCTGATCAAGCAACATCTAGTACTATTCTATGTCTATGATCTAGTCTTGTAATATTCTATCTATGATCTAGTCTAGTAATATTCGAAGTCTATTCTCTAGTCTAGTACTATTCTATGTCAAGGATGTAGTCTAATAATATTCGATGTCTATCGTTCAGTGAGCCTGTGCTAAGCTGTGAAGCTGCTGAGTTGCTGACTTTATAATATATATATATAATCCACCCCTCCTCCGTCACACACTTCGTAGGGTTAGGGCCCGGCAATCAGAAAGTCGTGGGTCGATCCTCCAGACTGCTAGGAACCTCCGAGGTACCAGGAATAAGTACCGTTCCCACACGCTGCTCCCCATTATCGTCTCTCCACACACTGCTCCCCGGTATCGTCTCTACACACTGCTCCCCACACACTGTTCCCCGGTACAGTCTCCACACGCTGCTCCACACGGGGGATTTAAAAGTCTACTCTAATATATTCTGCTCAGCAGCTGAGGGAGCCTTTTTTATAAATCAGCAGAATAAATTCATTTTCTGCAATTTGTACTGTAAGTCATTTGCATTTTGATTTGTTTGTTTTAATGATTATTCAATTCAGTAAACATCATTAACTGCATGCATTGCAGGATAAACATGTGAAATCCTACCTTTATATTTTTCCCCTTCAGGAATCAACTTCAGAAACCCATTCCACTTTTCTTTAGAAATAACACTCATCATGAGCAAGAAAAAGAGATGCAGAGCGCCTGAAGCATTATTACTTATAAACCCGAAATTCATTCATTCTTGCCATTCAGAAGTTCATGTTTGTGGAGAGTGGATGAGTAATCTGTCTCATTTATAAAGGAATTACAGTTCGTCCTCTCATCCTCGGTCTGGCGACTTTAACAGCATGTAAGAGGACTTAATGAAAATCACCATCCTTTGGGCTGGGTGAGTTCTCTGTGTCTGTATAGGCGAGCTTTGAGACATCTGCATTTTAAATTCATATTCATCTATGAATACTCTTCAAAGAGTTGTTGGATAAAAAGCCTGTTGTGGATGTGTCATCTTCTTTCAGCATTACAAACCAGTGCCATCACACTAATCTGTGTACACGAGCCGCACTCCATCTGCTGACCCTTTAAAGGCTCGGGGTCACAATAATGACCGGCCTTCCTTGTTTACAAAGCATTCAAATGAATGGCAGGCTGTGCATATGGCTTGCCACTTGTACTGAGAGTCCAGATGTGGGTAGGAGCAACATTGGTGTTTTTGTATTCATAGTGAAACTGCCGATGGGTGGAGAGAGAGAGAGAGAGAATGTGTTGTTGTGGTAAAATAATGCCTAAAAATGCCTATTTTCATAGTGTAAACCCTAAATGTACCCCAAACATGTTTCTGCAACCATTTAATTTCATTTTGAACACATTAGCCTAAAAGGTAATGTAAAGATATCCATAGTGTACAGTTTACACTGAACTCCAGCAGTGTTCTGCTGGATAGTCATTATTGTCAAGCATTGCATTATGTAACTTATCTTGTTATTGACAGTTTTAAAACTCTGTGTTCTTTATAGGACCACAGTTAAAGCACCACAGTTATCATTAGTCTGGATGTGGCATGTAAGGGTCCTGGGGGTCCGAGATCCCTTAATTGACTGCAGAATTGTGGGGGATCTCTGGAAAAAAGGAACAAATATTTGTAACATTTTTTCTCTAATATCATAGAGAAAATAACAGCATCACTACATGGGTGAAATGAACATTTATTTGCTTTGAAAATGTCCAACTCGAGGGAAAATTTCACCTGGCTAATCCCGATCAGAAAGTTTTAAGCCAACACACAAGTGTGTTTTGCTGAGTTGAACACTTTGGTGCTTCAAGCGAAACATAATTTTCCGCCCCCAGCTTCAGTCCAACAAGATTTGCAATGGATGGGTCAATAGACAAATAATGCTCCAGACAAATCTCTGCACAGTCACTGCAGCATCCAGCTTCCTGCCTGCAGTACTTCAGTACGGATAAGGAGCAACAAATACCTCAAATGATCTCTGGGCAGACAGTATGAGGTAAAACACAAGAAGACAGAAGCTGAAGATGTAAAGCTTCATCAAAGAATACTTGTAGATACAAATACATGTGGATGGAGATTAGAAGCACCAGAATCACTGGTTCAGATGCACAAAAGTACTACAAATGTAGGCTAATAAGGTGCATTTTAAGTAGAACACTTTCTTTAAATATGTTTAAATAAAACCTATACTTTAAGTAGAACATTTTGTGTTTTTTATATGTATATATGTATTCCATTGTTAAAGCAGAGACAGGGGTTATTCAGGAACAGGGTTTTGCTTTATAAAAAAGTGTTTAAATGTGTTTGTGTCTTTCTTCATGCTTATTTTCACTTCCTGCTTGATTTTAGCAGCATTTGATGCTAAATGTATCTTCAGTTTAAGGTGTCAGATTCAGAAGTTCTGTAGAAGCTTCTCATAATTTGACCTTTAGGGGTAGGTTTTAGTGAGTTGAGGGACATCCTAAGCAATGACTGATATATTTGTCAGCCAAGCCGTGTGCTTCCAAGATGAGCTTGCAGAAGATTGACTCATAATAGTAAGTACTGTTTGAGTATGTAGTATGTCAAAGTTGAGTACATCTTAATATTGACAGTGTAGATTTAAAAGGGGTTCGGTGGACACTGTTCTCCCACAGTGCTGTGCAAACTGGAAAGGGCACCGTTTGGTTCATTTTTGTCGAAAACATCTCCTCTAAAATAGACTTCAGAGTGGTAGTTTGGTCTGACATACTCTGGCATAGCAACACTACATAATTATTAGTTTGTAGGAAATGGTGCAGCATATTAAAGGGGACATATTATACCGCTTTTAAAACAAGTTATAGTATTTCTATGGGCTACATAATATGTTCATGAAGTCATTTGAACAAAATCAATCTCACGAGCTCTGTTCTTGACAATCCCGTTCAAAATGAGCCATTTAAGGGCTCTGTCACTTTTATGCAATTAAGCTGTAATGGCCATGCCTCACCCATCCCATGCTTACTACATGTGAAAATGGCAGACTAGAGAATATATTCAAATGGCTCATAGAAGAGTATGATTTTTGACACCAAAATCTTTCAATTGGCTCACAGAAAATGGATGGGTGTTTATAGGAGCAGTAAAGACCCAAATGGATATACAAAAGAAACCTCACACAATTAAGATTACATGGCCATGATTAGTTCCTTCCCATGAAGAATATTTTGTGGAATTTTGTGCCCTTCCTTAAGTCTTGCATTAGGATTCAGTTCTAATATGAGCCCCCCCTCACTTACACCCCCCCCCCTCAAAAATGACCCAAAAGCTGACATGAAATGGACCCCCCTCCTTCCACCAGATATTTGGCCCAATGCACAAAGAAAAAAGTTTTTCAAAAGCTTTCATAGCTTTTATTCTTTGTGATCATGTCTATAATTCACGAGAGAGAGGTAACATAACAAAGAATAAAAGTCTTCAAAGATAAATGAACTCCTGCTGAGTTCAAATTATTGCCACGCCACAGGTTTTACTCTGTGCAATGTTTACTCTGGGTTGTGAACTGAGTGAAGAATTAATCTGGCACAGTGAATTTTATTGTTTTCTTTGAAATGCAACTCTGTTAGAACACATGTAATTAGAACATCACCCACTGATGCTGCACTGACACCAGTGATGCCTGTAATTTATCATTAAAAAGCCAGTGTTTCCATAGCCAATGTGAATGAAAACATGCTCATGCGGTAATGAATTCGTCCCCCAATCCAGTATCCTTCCGCATAGACAACTCAGCTTTAATAATAATGATACATTTCAGTATTCAGCAGAAATGACAAATAAATATATTAAAATATGAATGCAATATAGAAATACACTTTGATGATCTAAAGGGAATGACCATGAATATTCATAACATCATAACAACAGCATTATTGGCTACAGATTTATCTACAAAAGGTAGCTTACCACTGATAGAGGTTAGAAGTTAAACAGGTACAGTTGTTCACAACTAAAGAATTTTTTTTACTGGTAACTGTGGTCAAAAGTAGTATCTAGCCAAACGTCACTTATACTCTCGATCAGACCCTCAGACCTTCGCAATAATACATCTAGTGCAGTCTTTCAAAATAGTAGAGCCAACAACTACCCTTGATTTCAGGGAGAACACCGCATGAGGGTGTGTCTGAATCATTTTTGACTTCAGGTGCACCGGAAGCGTTTAAATGGGGGGGGGGGGGCATTTTGGGTGGCTGGGGTTGGGGGATGTTGTGCACATGCAAAGTCTCGGCTCTTGTCTAAGTTGGAGGATTTGCAGAGACGTGCATACAACTCTACGTCTGGGCCATCGTCCATTGGGGGAGGTTGGGGATGTGTGCACACGCTTTGGCTTTTGTCCGGGAAACAAAAGAGGGCGTGGGGCGGCGAAAGGAACGTGTTTGAAAAGTGAGGAGATATGCCCCCTTGCTATAATGGTACCGGCAACCATGTTGGATTTATCTGTATTTAGAAAAGGTTTTCAGGGTTTGGGCTGGACTCACTACTTCCCGTGACAAGCAATCTTAATGTTGGAGCAGTCCAAGATGTTTTGGATAGTGCCATGCTTCCAGGATTTTGGACACTGTTTTTAAAAGAGAACCTTTTCTATTCCAGCAGGACGGTGCACAGAAATACTCCATAAAGACATGGCTGGATGAGTTTTGGTGTGGAAGAAATTTACTGGTCCATACTGTCCCCTGAACTCAACCCTATTCAACACCTTTTGGATGAAGAGGAACAGAGATTGTGATCCATACCTTCTCATCCAACATCGGTGTCTTACCTCATATATGCTCTACAGAATGAATGGACACAAATACCCACAGAAACAGCAAATCTTGTGAAAAGCCTTCCTAGGAATGGAAGCTGTTATAGTTGCAAAGGGGGGGACTCCATATTACAGTGAATGTATTTGAATGCAAGTCCCTGTTGGTGTAATGGTAAGGTGTATATGGTAAGGCATAATACATAATAATACAGCTGAACTAGAGTGGCCATGCAAGCTTAGCCTTGAATTTGCATTTAGAACAAATGCAGCAATACGATAATGTCCTGTTTGTGTTCAGGTGGTTTCTAAGTTGCATAAAAATCCCCTCAGATGTCTCAGGATCCTCCTCTGTACTCCAAATCTTGTAAATTCTGATATCATCACTGTACTTTAGGCAGGAGTAAATGTGGAAAAATGACATTGAACTCCATCCTCTCTCAAATGGTGCTGACTCAGATCTCGTAATGTTTCCAGTGTCCTGATTTATGACCCCACTCCATTATGCTCAGCCATTAATGTAACACCTTTGATTCTCCAGCAGTGGAAAAGGTGACGCACCAGGTGGCACCTAATGAAAAGGCTTGCTCACCTCTCCGTCCCCGACACTGAAGACATCTGGGCACAGACACGCGGCTAATCAGACAGACTGACTGCATTAACACTGCTTAAAACCAACTCCATTTCAAAAACGAATAACGATGTGACACGAGCAGTTGCAGTCTCAGCTGGAGTTTTATGATGCAATGTAACGACAGGACATGCAATAAAACTGTTCTTCAGTGAAACATTAACCACATACCTTTATTTATATAGTACTATTTCATAATATTTCCAACAATTATGACGTCTCAAAGCAAATGATTCACTCACAGAGGAACACATTTGATTTAAAACATGGGATGCGTCCCACATTGAAATTTTGAGAATACAAACAAAAAAATTAAAAATCAAACAAGTGAAAATACATTCTTTCCTGAACACACTGGACCACTCTATTCACTATACGTACGATGAGAGTTCTTGTGGCCAACCTATAGGACAGAGATGAGAGAAGCTGGGCATCAGCAATCTCCAGAAATACTTCAAAAAGCTGCCGTACACAAGACTACAACAGTTCATTTTTTTCAACAAACACTAAGCACTATACAACCCAATGACATAGCAATCGATTGGTAGGAGGAAGGGGCAGTACATGCACTAGTTTCAACGGCTTAGCCCTGAGCATGTACCTGTGTGTGTATCGCTTTTATAGAAATTCCACATGTTCTCATGTCCTTAATACAAACTTAAATGCCAGTGATCATGCCATCCAGTTTCTACTGATCACATTGTGAAATGTAAACAAGCCAGTAAGGATGAGACCATAAACACAAATTGAATGAGCAAACACTTATTTTTTTAAGAATGTATAGTACAAAGAAGTCAATATATGGTCTATGATCCATTTCCACATCTGTAGTTTTTTTTTTAAATCATTGTATCATTTTGCACAGAAGATTTTGTACCTTTTCTAATATAATTGTCTTTGCTCAACAAACTCTTCACTCACTTACAATATTAGGAAAATAACAGTGCAAGAGTTCACATTCCAAAAATACTGCATCTAATGCATCACTATTCACAAAGTACTGCCACCCCAATGTTTTCCATGCTTGTGAAAATATATCTGTTTAACAAGAACTTACATAAGTCACTTGAAGACTCACTATTTGGCATCTTTTCTTAAAATATAATACATTTCTACTAACAACACATGGAAATAGCAAAGGACCAGCCTCAGCTTCAGTCTAAATATACATAATTTACCATTTTGAAAGCTAATACATGGCTGATACACATGAAGGTAAATCCATTCCCCAATCAGTATTGTGAAAGTGCTTTAACATGCTCAGAGGAGAACACTAAATGTCTGAACAAGCCAATAACTGAATGACTGATATATCTCTTATGTAACTGATGTAACTGTGTAGTCTGACTACAAAGCAGGCTTGTTTTTTTCAGGACACCATCGACCTCGGTTATGGACGGTAAGTGGTACAGCTGGGATCTGACCATAATAGGTTCAACTTTTAATACCAAGTTCTATCGAATTTTTATAGTTGCCTTTGAAATGGACCATTTCATGAAATGATTTGCACAATATTCATAAAACAAACAGGATTTTTTTTACATGAGAGTAACAAAATACTCCTCATTGTTTACACACCTGCCTTTCCTTTCACTTTCTTGCAACCTGCTCAACATGAATTGTTCGCTTTTTGCAGCAACAAGTTATGGCTTCATTTGTCTCGCCATAGTTTTGGTGCAATATCAAAATCAAAATCTGCACATTTTGTGGTACATCTCTCTGCTGCTTACTAAGGGGATGAAACTAACAACAGACGAAATCTGCAGATGGAAACCTGGAAGATGTCACTTCTAACCACATTTAAGACATCTTGAGAAAGTCATGCAACAAATACTCCAGATTAGCACATGAGGACGAATTGTAAACAGTAAGCACGATGAAACGATTCTGAGCGATGGAAACTGTTCAGCTGTGCTCAGGAGCCATCTTCTCAAACAGCAGGCAGAAGAACATTATTTACTGCACATCCTCATCCTCATTTCTCCGTGCGAGGGACAGTGGGTCACATCTGAGACAGGCATTTTGCTTTGCCTTGAAAATAAAAGTAATACTGTTTGAAACAGGGAGCTCTGGTGCTTCATTGACTCTGCTGTCGAGCTCTCTGAAATTCATCAATCACATTCATCTCTTAAACACTCAAACTAAAGGGACCATACAGGGGTCCACAGTTCTGTCCCTCACTACGTATCTTAGACATTCATGTCTGAGCACAGTTGCTAAACAGTTCATAATATTTACTCTCAAGGCTGTATTAAGGCAATCTAAGACTTTGGGGTAACTTGCACCAAAACATTCATCACAGAAAACAGTGAAAAGACCATTTAACACTGACACACACCAGAATAAAATGGCCTTAATTAGTAGCCCTATCAATTGATTACTTGTCTTCTTTAGCACTGTTTAAAGCAAAACAACATAAACTAACGGTTACTAAATAAGTCTGTTAGATGCCGACATTTTTAGGAATATACAGACAAACTACAAAAGGACAAATTATTGTTTTCCAATTCTTTTTGCAATTATTCAATTTTCAATATTCAGAATGGCCCTTGGTTGTAAGAGCTCTTTGTGGTACCTAAAGCCTATTGAGTTAATACGGCCTTGGTAACTGGACGATATGTTTTGAAGTGAATAATAAGTCTTGAATATAAGGGGTTTAATCTCTTTTTGAGTCTTTTGAGCATAGTTTCTGGCACATCTTCCGAGGCTAAAACATGACCTCTTCACAGCTGCCGTAGTCGCTCTCCATCATGTCCGAGTCTGCACGGCTGCGGGGGCGCCTGGAGGGTGATGCGTGGCTGCTGGAGCCGCAGTCCGCATATGAAGGCTGGGCCACGCTCAGTCTCACGCTGAGCCGCTTGTAGCCTGCTGACACGTTGTCCATGCTGCGCGTGTGGTGGGTGGGGTAGTAGCTAATGGCTGTGTACTCGTTTGGACACTGCGAGCTGGGCAGGGGCAGGCCATCCGGCCCGAGGAAATCATCAAGGTTCTGGTTGCTGTAGCAGGGGGGCAGCGGTGCCCGCCGGTCATTGCGGTCCAAAGGAAATGGGAAGCCCCCAAAGCGCGAGTTCCTACGAGAGTCAGTGGACGACATGGTGGGGTAGGTGCTCTCTACGATGTCAAACTGAGGAAATTCCTGCACGGCTGGGCGCCCAAAGTAATCTGGATCAGCAGGGTACACTGCAAACAGAAAGAAGAGGATTCTGGGTCCGTAGGCTCATTTATAAAACATCACCTGCCAAAGTTTTGGAACACCTACTGAGATGTTTGATGTTCTCTGTTACTTTTCAATTGAAATGATGGTTTGGACAAAATTCAAATGCACATAGTTTTCCCCTTACCCCAAAGGCATTCGATCAGTCAAAACATGTTCAGAGTCTGAAGTAGCTAACAAGTAATATAACATCAGCTTGGCACTGCGCAAACTGTTTGTCTCCAACATCATAAAGTTAAGTAATCAAAAGCAGTTTCTGACAATGTATGATATTTTGTTATCTATGTACATTTTTCTGCTACTGCAATGTACAGGCTAGTGAATATGGCTTTTTCACATTCACCAGCCTGTTTTGCTGTTACATCACAGTGTGTTAAAACAGCATTCTGTGGTAGATGATCATATAGTGTTTTTAATATCATATACTTAGACTTCACACATACATATGAAAAGCATTTGTAGCCTGGCATGTCTGATTCTGGTTAGAGATTCGAGATTTGTGGGGGAGCTGCATCTGACACATTTTAAAATCTCAGCGCAAGATTGTGCCAATATCTTTTGAAGTATATGTTCTTCATATAACTTATAACCTGTCTCACTACCTCCTTCTTTGCAGGCATGTTTGCACTTAATTAGCTCACGTGTCCTCCGAGTTCCACCAATGACTCAGCAATCAAACTTACAGAACCGACACATGCCTGGGTAAATGAAATTCTGCAGACTCTTTCATATTGGCATTTAGATGTTATTTATTTCATCTGACTCAAATTAGTCATTTAATTATATTACAACACACTATATGTTTTCCTCTGTTTTCCTGTCATAATTTGGTTCTGTCATAATTTTTCCACAGATTCTACCACATTCATACCACAATATAATTGTATATTTTGTTGGAAATGCTTCGGCCAATAACAATATAACCACATATAAACATCAATCTTTCGATCAGGCTGTAGTTCACGGTGAAAAGACTCTGGAACGGAAGACACACATGAATAGACCTTGAAGCTGGAATATGTACGCCTACTGGATCTGACAGTGAGTCATTTCTGATGGACAGAAAGGCAGAAAAGTGTTTTGCCCTGCTGGCTTTAGAGGCATAAATGATGGAATACTTTTAATACATTTTTGCTGACCTTATGAAGTGACTTGTATTTCTTGTAACATGTTAATCTTCTATCTACATAAATTCTCACAGACTTACCTTCGAAACCTGGCTCCCAGTTGTTTTTCATGATAGAGTCATTATCGGAGCTGGAGGAGGGGGGAGGGGGCAGGTTTGGGGCCACGCTGCACACCACAGGGCCCTGAGCTTTCTGGGGCCGCAAGCCAGCCTGGGCCAGCTCCCTCTGCTCCCGAGGCTTCAGGGAGCGGAAGGGGCTGTGGTCCAGGTTATTCCCTGAGCCAATCAGAGTGCTCATCTCCATGGGAGGCGTGTCCCCTCCGTCTCGCATCATGCTTTTAGTCAGGCCCGTCTGGAAGTAGCTGTTGGAGTCCTGCACACAACCTGACTTGTGCTTCTTGTGGCTGATGTAGCGCTTTCGAACACACACGAAAACGGCGACCAGAAGGACCAGCACTAATACACCTGCACAAATCTCAGCAATCTCTACATATCCTAAGCTCCTTGATAACTGTGGTATGGGGTCACAGTGGATGGAGCCCTCTGACATTTTGCAGCTAAATCCACTGGGGCAGGGGTCCGGAGAACAGGCGTCAACCAAGGTCTGACATCTACACATTAAAGAAAGAAAAGAGAGGGAATAGAATAATGTTTAATACCATTTTAACCAAATACAAAATACCAATTTTTTTGTCACGTGCACAGTCATACAAGTACAACACAGAGTGAAATGATTTCTCTGCATTTAACCCATTCACTAAGTGAGGCGGCCGGGGAGCGGTGGTGGTG
>JBBMFX010018940.1:0-12530 GCA_037832545.1 Rhabdalestes septentrionalis | reverse complement strand
AGGTTCTGCAGGTCTCCATGCAGAACGCCGGTTCTGTTCCTGTACTTTAACTCCGACTTGCAGGTTCTGCAGGTCTCGGTGCAGAACGCCAATTCTGTTCATGTACTGTAACTCCGGTTGAAGGTTCTGCAGGTCTCCGTGCAGAACGCCAGTTCTATTCCTGTACTTTAACTCCGGTTGCAGGTTCTGCAGGTCTGTTGTGTTCTGCTGTTTGTGTTCTAGTGTGAAGGATCTCCACACGTGTGATGTGTGTGTCTTTGTTCTCTGCTGCCGTCTCTCGTATTGTTGTGGTCTCGTGTTTAGATTCCACTCTACATGCCAACAGTACCGCCCCTTTTATGAAGGGACTATAGTAATTGGTTAAACCAAGGAATGCATGTCGGTATCAGCCAATTAGAGACAGAGACTGCATTACATCCAAAAGCGAGGGCAGAGAGAGAGAAAAAACACATGTCTAGTCAACTTCTATCAGTTGTCGTCGACTCGTGCCTCTATAGTCGACTAGTCGAATTTTGTGTTAATGCCCTATTGTACAGAGTAGGAGTAGAACCTGGTTTGTGGTGATGAGTTCCTAGACAAGATCATGTGGTCTCAAGAAGAGGATGGATCCTGTGGCAGACTCTTCGTTGAAGAAGGAATTTATTTTGAGCTGAGGAAACTGTCTAGAAGACTTGCAGCTCCTCACTGTTCCTCTTAACGAGGGGTTTTAGTTTTTCCGTCCATGGTATTCCAGACGAATGCCTTGTGTGTTTATTTTATTTCCCAACCTGCAGACAACAGCCCAGGCCTTGCTGGAGAGTCTTCAGTTTACTAAGTATTTTCAGAATCAGGTATTTAAATGTGAAACTGGGAGAAAGTATGAATATGGCAGGGCAGGGAGTGTCTGTTCTCCTTTGTTTGGAGACGGCTTGATCCCATTGGCTCTCTGTCCGGGCGTCTCGCTGTCCGAACCCTGTGTTTTCGTCCAAGGAGTGATCACTTGAGTTTATGCATCACAACAGGATTTTATTTTTGTATTCATAGTCAAAAGATGGGTTTCCAATCGCATAGACCACTTTCGCTGCACAAAAAAAGCAGAAAAACATCTGAAACGGTTCAGTGTGTGTGTGTGTGTTTGTGGTTTTGAACTAAAGTGTGTGGAGGTGAAAATCATTGCCTAATGCCTTATAGCACAGCACAACCTGGACTACTAGTTCATTTATTTGTATGTATTTAAATAATATGTATATAGAATAGAATGCTTATATGTATGTATAGAATATGTAATAGTTATATGTATGTATGTTAAATATAGTGCGTTATGGAGCAAAACCTCTATTAGTGGAATATGTATGTGGGTTTATTTATACAACCCTGTCAAAAGTCTGACAAAATAATATTCACAATACTGAGATGAGCAGCGAATATTTTTTTTTTCACATTACTGTTACTAGGTAGGGTAAATAAAAGTAAAAAAAGATAAATACAGGTAACACTGTACAGTAAACACTGTACAGTAAACTGTGATGTTCTGTTCAGTATATCAGTGAGTTCTCTGTGAAGTCCAGTATTACTGTAGTTTCATCAGAAACCTGGTTGGACTCAATCAGTCCTTAATTAAATTAAATCAGGAGCTCCTGATGGAGTTTCACCATCCCAACAACAGCTGGAGGAACCGAGGAGGAATCTGGAACCGAACCTGTGTTCTCCTCACCAGCTCACACAGTATCAACCACTTTTAAACAAACCTTGATACTTTTTACTGTTTTCTTGTTTGTTTGCATTTACTCTAATGTTAAATTGCCCCGTAGAAAGACACTTTATCACACACTGAGAAAGATTGAAAACGTTTAAACAGTAAGCACAGGTGCCAAGACTTTTGCACAGTTCTGTATAAATAAGGGGATATAAAGACCAAAATTCCCACCAGACCTCTAGTGTGGGACAAAACAGAGAGAGAGCTGTGCGCCGTTTAATTTTTTTCCCCACACACACTGTATAAGATACAATCAGTGAACCAGCACTGGCGAGTTCAGCGTGTGTTTATTAAGCCCACAGATCATTTATGCTCCTCTAAATCATAAAGGCACCGGTATTAGGTTTCAGTTAGGGAGCTCGTGTATCTTCGGCTCGCAAGTTATATTACCTATAAAAAAGCCTCCGCTGCGGTTAATGCATAACTAATCCCTTCTGTTATTTAATACCTGTCCGTAACTCGGCCCCTGCCTCCCATTGGCCGTCCCCGCGCCTGTCACCTGGGCGACAGAACACACAGATAAAGAAGAGCTGCGCCCGCTTGCACCTTGTATCCCACTCAATAATTAAAGCGCCACTTCCTGGTCCCAGCGAGACCGGACTGAGCAGGGCTGCTCTCCCAGCAGCGCTCGCATGATAAATACATTGAGGCCGGGTTTATTCGTCTTTGTCAGGACGACCTTCTGAGCAGAAAAAGATGATGCGGAGGATGAGTCTATTCCCCCGCCGGGGCACCGCTCTGGGACACCTTGGCCTGACAGAGGAGGAGATCAGGGAGGAGGTGGAGAATGGTAAGTAGTGCTGGACCACACTCTCCTGAAAGTACGGGAATGTGTGTCTGCTGAATGTAAACAGGACTTCCCTTGTTTTTCCCCAGACACTCACGAGCTGGTCTCCGAGTTCGTCCAACTCCCGACCAGAGCCCGAACTCAGGCCATACGGGCCCTACCCATGAGTCTCCACCAGAGGAGGACCATCAGGTCATTTTTCCATGAGTTTCATCTGGGTTAATTAGTAAATGACCTCTTCGCTGCCCAAAAAACAATGTTATTTTAACTTCCTATGTATTATATTGTCCTTCCTCCTCTGTAGGGTCGTAACATAAGTAGACCAGTATTCTCAGTATGATTCTGATACACTCTGAGTATACTTGTGGAAGCTCAAACTCAGTTTTGTGGTACCCCTGATGAGTGATTATTTTTGAGAACACCTCTCTTGCCCACCTTTGTTTCCAGGAACAGAGTAATCTCGCTTAAACTCTCCAAGAACAACATGCTCCCTACGTGCTGCACGGACTGTGGTCAGGGGGTCTCTCTGGTGAGGCCTGCACGGCACTAACTGGACCCTTTGACACACTTTTAGCTCCAACTTGTTTGTGGACAGTTAGTTTGTTCTCCTCTAGCTCCTCTTTAGTGGTCAGACTCTGAGATGTAGCGGTCAGTTTCTATTTTAAAACACACACATGCACACAAACACACATACATCACAAAAGAATAAAATAATACCTTACAGGTATATATATATATTACCAATCAGAAGTTGGACACACCTTCTCATGTTCAATGTTTTTTCTTTGTTTTTATTATTTTCTACATTGTAGCTTAATACTGAAAACAAACAACATGATGAAGGAACACATGAAATTATGCAAAAAAGACCAGAATCTGTTCTGTAATCAGGTAATGATGGACTGTTGTGTTTATACTTAGTTAAGTGGTTCTTGCCATAATGTAGAACCGTAGTGGAACCGGATCACTAACTGTGCACCTACCTGACCGTCACAACTGATGATCCAAACACAGTAAGGAGGAAGAAACTCCACTAATGAACTCCTGATGAAGAAACTCCTGTTAATTAAACACCATTCCAGGATTTCCTCATGAATCTGAGTGAAAAAATGCCAAGAGTGTGTAAAGCTGCATCAGAGCAGTAGGAGATGTTTCAGTATTAATCTACAATGTATTTTACATGAATATGATTAAATATACAGTAAACAGTATACAGTATATCAATATGTTCCATGTGAAGCCCAGTATTGCTTGTAGTTTGCATCAGAAACCTGATGAACATCGGGATGTGGTTGGGTCCATTTTATGGACTACTGCTTTCTAGTGCATGGCAACGCAAGCTTTGTAACTCCAGAGACAAAAATTGGGAAGCAAACTGGTTCATTTAATCCAAGTCTGAATGTGGTCACATACTCCTGCTCAGAATAAAGAGATTTCATGAATATATGATGCCTTTAGACCCACTGAAGGTGATCAATCGATTTGAGGGTCTCATTTGGCTTCCTTTTGTTCCTCAGTTCTTCCGTAGGTTCGGGACGGGCGTGGCCTCAGCCAGGCAGCGCTTGGTGGTCTGGCAGGACAGTCTGAAGGAGATCGGTGGCAGGTTCGGCACCTCCGTCCTGTCCTACTTCCGCTTCCTCAAGTGGCTCCTCATGTTCAACGTCTTCTCCCTCCTCATCAATTTCTGCTTCATCACCGTCCCCCAAATTGTCCACCCCTCCAATATCACACACCTCATCAGCTTCCGGGGCCTGGAGCTGCTCACCGGGGTGGTGAGTGCCTGCCTGCTGCACAAGTGAGGTTTTCACTCTTCATTCCGGTCCTGAGGAGGTAAAAGCTCTCCTTCTTTTTACAGGGTTACTTCAACCAGACCCTGTTCTTCTACAGCGGCTACAACGGCACCATCATCGAAACCCGACCCTCCTACGACATGCAGCTGGCGTACTTCTTCACCATAGCCGCCTACCTGGTGCTTTGTGGCGCGTCCCTCATCTACAGGTAATGTTAAACACAGGACAGGATGCAGGGTTTGACATGCAGGAGGGTATTTGATCTACGGTGCCAGTTTTCCAGAACTGTATTGGCCATGACATCAGTGGAAAATTGCCTTTGGAAAGTCTGGATGTTTTTTCAATTCAGCCTTAGTCTTAATTTGAGTTTGGGAAACATTTTAGTCTGCACTTAGTCCTAATCTGAGTCTGGTAAACTTAAAATTATAACCTTAGGCTTAATCTGAGCCTGGGAAATGTTTAAGACTAATCATTGAATTATTCAGAGCCTGGATGAATTTTAAATCTATACTTAGTCTTAATTTCAATTTGAGAAATGTTTTAGACTATGCTTCGGCTTAATCTGAGCCTGGATCAATTTTAAATCTAGCTTTAGGCTTAATCTGAGCCTGGATTCATTTTTAATCTATCCTTATTTTTAACTTGAGTTTGGGAAATGTTTTAGTCTAGTTAGGCCTAGGCTTAATCTGAGTCTGGGGAACTTTAAAGTCTAGGCCTGGGATTAATCTGAGCCCAGATTACTTTTAAATCTAGCCTTAGTCTTAATTTGAGTTTGGGAAACATTTTAGTTTACAATGAGTCTTAATCTGGGTCTGGTAAACTTTAAACCAAAACCAAGGATTAATCTGAGCCTGGGAAATGTTTAAGTCAAACCATTGACTTAATCAGAGCCTGGATAAATTTTAAATCTAGACTTAGTCTTAATTTGAATTTGGGAAATTAATCTCTTAGGCTTAATCTGAACATGGATTGATTTTAAATCTAGTTTTAGGCTTAATCTGAGCCTGGATGAATTTTAAATCTAGCTTAAGGCTTAATCTGATGCTGGATGAATTGTAAATCTAGCTTTAGGCTTAATCTGAGCCCGGATTAATTTTAAATATAGCCTTAGGTTTAATCTGAGCCTGGATGAATTTAAAATCTATCCTTAGTTTTAATTTGAATTTGGGAAATATTTTAGTCCAGGCCTAGGCTTAATCTGAGCCTGGATGCGTTTTAAATCTAGCTTTAGGCTTCATCTGAAAGAATAAATTAATCCGAAAGAACAAAGTAATTCACTGAACGTATAATTACAATTTACTGTAGTTTCAACCACAGTCAATAATTCATGAAAGAATTGTTGTCCAAAACCTGTAATAAAGGATCATGCTTGGAAAATAGCAATCAATTTATAATTTATGATATTTAAACATCCAAGTTATTATTACTAATCAGATTAAAATGGTTAAACATTTTTTAGTGATTCCAAACGTATTAATTGTTCTGTAAATAAGACTGTCCTTGTATTTATTCAGATGGGCGGTTAGTCCGACACTAACTGGTGGAATAAGCTTCCATTACTTGTTAGCTAAAGAAGCCTCGTAGCTCCTCATCCCTTTGATACGTTTTCCTCATTCTCAGCATGGCCCGCTCCTTCCAGAAGAACTTCGTTTTAGAGGTGGGTCCCACATACGGGGCTGCATGGCGTCTGCTGTGCAGCTGGGATTTCAGCGTGATCAACGAGAAAGCCCTGCAGAACCACAAGAACAACCTCGGCATCCAGCTCAAGGTCTCTCACATTCTAGCTCTGTTGTATTTACCATGAACCACAATGTACTTAAAATGTGTTTAACTCTACCTAAATTTACAAATGAAAATATGCCAAACACTTTAATTTGAATTAAGTGGCTATTAATTTGTAAACGGATCCCTTAATTTTACCGTAAAAGAGGATTTAAGGTAAGAGTGAGAAACCCCTTAATCCTAAACATAAGGCATTTTTTCAAGAGGTTTGGATTTTTAAGGGCCAAATTAGGTTTTTTAAGGGCCAAGTAAGGGGAAAAATTTAGTTGTTTTGCCCCTTAAACACCTTAACCTGTGCACTTTTAATTTCCTGGAAATAAGGTAAAACATTTAAGGGGTAAAGTTAGGGGGGTTGGTTTCGTAGTGATTACGGTTGGCACGTACCACTATAAAAAAAAATTATGCTTAAAATGTGCTTAACCCTCCCTTAATTGACCCCTGAAAATACACCGAACCCCTTCAGTTGAATGATGTGGCAGTTCATTTATGAAACCGATCCCTTAATTTGACCTTAAAATTGGAATTAAGGGTGTGAAACCCCTTGATATTTAACTTAATGCGTTAATTCAGGAGGTTCTATTATTAAAGGGGGCAAATTTTAAAAAGTAAAAGTAGTTTTACCTCTTAATCTGTGCACTTTATGCCTTAATTTGCCTAAATACTTGGAAAGGAAGGTCCAAATTAGGGTCATTTTCAAATTAAGGGTTCGGTTTCATAGTGTTTTACACTGATTGGAGCTGCAAAACCTGTTTACATGGTCGTCTTGGTTGCTGTGCAGGAGTCTCTGTCCGAGCGGCTGCAGAGGAAGGCGGTGATGTCCGTGTCGGCCGTGCTCCGGCAGCTCTCCCTGCAGCTCCTGGCCTGGCTGCTGTCGGCAAGCCTCGCCCTGGGCTCCTGCGCCGCCATCTTCTTCCTGCAGTCGTACCAGAACCGGCTGGTGAGCTTTCCATACATTTTGTCCCAGAACCATGTTAGAATTTCGAGGGAACTTTGGTTGTAATTCAAAAGTAGCACAAGTTATCTATGGGAGAGTAGGAAGTATACTAATTCCTAAGGTCCCAACAGTGTTCATGTCCAAAAGCACCACTCCGGTAGGTTTCTTAGAGTTTAATTTAGTCCTTTACATTAAAAAAAAGATTTGTTTAACTAAACTATTGTTGGGAAGTACTCGTATATTTTAGTTTCCCCAAACTAATCCTGGAAACCCTCCTGGCCCCTTGCTTATACAGCAAATTCAACTCAAGGGCAGGTGGATTACTGACTGATAAAGTTTGCCAAGAAAAGTGCAGGCCATTTAGGATGCCAGGACTGGTTTTTCTGGTCGGATGTCACTCACTGCTATATATGTTTTTGCATACTGTGACTTCCAATTTCAGGAACCAACAGTGCCCAGTGCAGAAGATTTGCAAGCGGAGGCGTTACTTGTCCCCGTTGTGGTGTCTCTTATCAACCTCATCATCCCTCTCTTCTACTCCCTCATCAATAAAATGGAGCACTATGCCAACCCTCGTACAAACATCTACATCGTCATTTTAAGGTTTGTCCAGTTTTGCCATTGATGCTACAAAGATCTGTTATGATCATGTCACCATGCACATGGAATCAGCAACAAAGATTCATTTGGTCTGGGGCCTCTGGTATTCTAGTGGTTAGAAATTTGCACCTGCAATCGGAAGTTTGTGGGTTTGAATCACAGGATTTCCAGTGCCACCACTGAGGTACGCTTGAGGAAGGTACCAATCACAGCCTCATTGTCCAATCATAGACAAAAGTAAGGGGCAAAACTCATGCTCACGTTGCTGTGAGATGCAGTTGATTGTGAGTATATGTGCACTGCCGACTAATGGTGAGCAGTGACAAAATTAAAATTATGACGGTGTAGACAAACTTATGTGTAGCTGCAAAAAATCGTGCTAAGTAGGGTGACCAGGCGTCCTCTTTTTCCTGGACACGTCCTCATTTTGAGACCTGCGTCCAGGCGGAATTTTTGAATTGTCTGGGATTTTGAGCTGCCTAAACATTTTTTCCCCTGAGATGTGGCCGAGATTCGCATAAAACGTATCAACATCCCGAAACACAACTGTGAATCTGAGATGCACCCACCCCACCCCACCAAAGAAAGTGTCGCTCATTTTAGAAAAGTTGACAACCCTAGTCAGCCTCACTTGATGAAAGGGTTACATTTCCTCTGGGATCAATAGAGTATGTAAAAACAATCTTGATGAACCAAGTCAAATTGTTGTACTTCACTGTAAAGCACAAAACAACCACAAACCTAATAATAATGTAAGTTAACTTTCCATACATTTTCCTCAGAAACGTCCTGCTGAAAATGTCCATCCTGGGAATCCTTTGTTACTACTGGCTGAATGACGTTCCCAGTCGCATCCCAGTAAGCAAACCTCATGCATTACTGTTATCATTATAATGTTGCCTTTTTCTAATCGTGGGACATGACTGGTCTCCCTGTTCAGTGCTGGGAGTCCTACGTGGGTCAGAGTGTGTATCGCCTGGTGGTGGTTGACTTCATCTTCTGCCTGCTTGGCTCCTTCTTTGGGGAATTCCTGCGCAAGTAAGTCAGCAAGCGCTCGGTTGAGATATAGCGATCGTAATCCTTAAACAATGAGTGTCCTGCGGTGATTTCCGCACTATAATTTTCAAACGTGACATTTACAGAGTTTACTGGGGAAATTGCCAGTCATGAAACGCCCAGAGTGAGTCTGTTGATCCTGTCCAATGCATCTTCTATAACCAGTCATTTTACTTCATTACATTTTACTGCAGCGTAATTGGAACCAAGTTGATTCGCAGCCTGGGCGTCCCGGAGTTTGATATTGCCACCAACGTACTGAACCTGATCTATGCCCAGACCCTGGCGTGGTACGTCATCATGTTATTGCTCTGCTAATTTAGTCAAAGTGCTTCCCGGCTTGTTTGTGCAATGGCACTAAAATTAGACCTGCCGTACTTTGTCCTCTCCCACAGGATCGGAATTTACTTCTCCCCGCTCCTTCCAGTCATCCAAGTCATTAAGCTGTTTATAATCTTCTACCTGAAAAGGGTACATTACTAATTGACATCATTACGTCTCCTGGCTTTGCGATAGCGTTGCCGTTTACGACCTTTGTGTTTCTGGGTCTTCCTCAGGTCAGCCTGAGCCTGAACTGCCAGCCGCCCAAGCGGACCGGCCGAGCCGCCCAGATGCAGACGGTTTACATCGCTCTCCTCTTCTTTCCTTCGTTTGTGGGAGCATTGTCCATGGTGGCCTACACGGTGTGGAGGTGCGAGGATATAACCAGTTTACTACTGTTTCTTGGCAAAAGGAATGGCACATTTAGCAAATAGACTCGCTTATGTGGTCTCTGACAGTTAAGATAAGATGAAATAAGACTTTTACACAACATAATTGAATTGATATGAAGTGTATATATATATTCAGAGAGGCACAAATAACATGTTTTTAGGAATACTTTATTAGGACAAATACTTAAAATAATATTTGTATTTGGGAACCCCCATCCATATACAATACATATATTTTTATATATATTTATGCATTTCTATTTATCTCTATCTACCTATCTATCAATCTATCTATCTATTTAAATATATTCTGTATACATATACATATATATATTATGCTAAGTGTTGGCAGCCGCTTTTTTGACCATGAAACATCCCAATTTTTACATAATAGGATGTCATACTGTCCGAAACCGCATAACCTTGACTATTTGAGATTACTGAACAATCTTATAAAGTCGGAGGAAAGTGTGTAATGATTTAGGCACATAGTGCTAATGGCTGGTATGTAAATTTCTATTATTTGTGTATTACAAGCTTTGATAATTTCCATAATTAGCCTCACAGCTCCATTGCAAACCTTCGGACCCCATATCTGTCTTATTCTACTGATAACATTTACGAGTGTGTTGGGAGGCAAACAATCACTCTAATTTAAGTCATGCTGGGACTGTCCAACACTAATGGCTCTTTTATTCAATGATTATCACAACTCGCTCATAAAGGATTCCTCTGATTCATGAAGGCTTTGGTATTTAGACGCTGATCTAAATCAGTCAGAAAATTTCAGCAGCTCGCTGTCATGACACCTCTGACATTAAAGTGCATCTGATTTTGTTTTCCCTTCAGGCTGAAGCCGTCTGAACAGTGTGGGCCTTTCCAAGGCCTCGACACCCCCTTCCAGGCCGTCAGCCAGTGGATGGGCGTGGTCCAAAACATTCAGGGGTCCGAGTGGGCCTGGTGGATCTTCCAGCACGTGCTGAGAAGCGAACTGTTCTACTTTCTCATCACTCTCATCATTCTGTAAGTCATGAATCCACATCTTAGTACAATCTCCAGCTCGTTTATACAATACTGAGGCAAAAACAGATATTTTCACCATTTAATGTCTTTTCCTTCAATTTTATAGTGTGACAATAAAATGTATGTCTCCTTTTCTTGCATTTGACTGGACAAATCTGAATTCTTAGGGATGGGAATTGTATTCAAGCGTAAATAGAAAGCTCCACTTCTATATGCTGATGTATTTTATTATGACCGATGTGTTTATCCAAAGCCAAAGTCTGGTGCTAAATGCACTTTTAAAATAAAATAGTTACAATCAAAAGCAATGAGAGGGATTTTAATCGTAGTCTCATTCGTTTGCCCTTTTATCTCCTTCGTTTCAGGGTTTGCACTTATTTTGTGGGTCAGGTGGTCCAGGGCCGGAAGCAGCTCATCAAGACTCTCCGAGAACAGATCATCAATGTGAGTGTCAGTCTGAGAGCCTCCGGGCTGGTCAGCCTCCTCTGTGGAAAAGAGAAATCAGAATCAGAATCAGAATCAGAAAACTTTATTTATCCCGGAGGAAATAGTTTGACTGCCACATTACACAGACACAGACAGACACGAGACAACAGACAAATGTAAAACAATATAAAAAAAAGTAAAAGCTAGAATAAATAAATAAATAAACTCTAATACAAGTCAAAATAAATCTTATAAAAAATAACAATAATAATAAAATATAGGAAAAGAAGTAGAGATATTGAACGTTACATTATTAATGCCATTACTGACAACAGTACTGATATTTCACATAATATTTGTGATTGTAATACACTGACATCATATAGAGAACAATTTTTCACATGATATTGAGACCTTGAAGAACATTGCATAGTATTGCATGTGGAATGTTGCACATCACAACAAAATAATGCACATATTCTTCACTTAATGAGAGTTATTAAACCAATAATGAGAAGTAGCAGCAGCAGGCTTCAGATTATTGTGTCGGTGTGTGACTGAGGGATGAGTTGTAGAGTCGTATGGCAGTCGGAAGAAGAAAAAACTGATCTCCTTGAATGATATTCCTCTCATCCTCAGTAATCCCTGTCTTCCTTCTGTTTAATAGGAGGGCAAGGACAAGGCCTTCCTGCTGAATAAACTTCAGAGCATCCAGAAACAGAGGGGCGCCACCTTCAGACCCCAGGTGACCCCTTATTATCTTCTAAGGCCACTACGACTGCAGCTAATGGTTCTGTTTGCAGCTCAGTTGAAAGACCTGCCATAGTTCATTGTGTGTTTTATGGGCACGCCCAGATTGAAATCGGTGCAAATTAGAAGGATGGATCGTTCATGAATAAAACATGAACACCATCGGCCACTGCTGTTGACTCTGGCGTCTGCTAGCTGGAGTGCTAGACGGGTCGTTTGTGAAAAATGGAGCCGCGAGGCATTAACACACCCACGGATCCAAACACAGCCAGGGACTTCTGATGAAGGTTTGAATAACAAAACTCAACAGGCATTCAGAACTGAAGATCCTTTGCTTAGAAATGTATCGTTTTCTGCTCTCAAAGAGGCTATCCAGGTCTAAAACCAGAGTTTAACGTTACCCATGTTATCCATCAATCGATAGTGTGAAAGCATCTCCTTCAGGCTCCTCAACTGTGCAGAGTTTCCATTTTCATGTTTTCGTTCATCAACTTTCTCTCCCTCATTTCTCTACCTCGTATCTTTGGATGCCTTCCAATCCTAAGCCACTTAGCCACATACTCAGAAGTTCCAGAGCTTGCAGAGCTTACATTGGTCATCGAAAAATGGAAAGAAAACAAGAGGTTATATTTAGCGATGTCCAGATCTGATCATGTGACCAGAATCAGATGTTACCTCCTGATCAGGACTTGGGCATACATGTGTATAAATATGTTTACCCAGGCAACCCGGCGGAAGACGACTCAGCTCACAACGCAGGAGAGTTTGAAGAGGAAAAATGCCTCGTGATGGCACAAAGGCGCAGGACATCACAGCAAAGATAGCACAAACGATCGCAATGGGTGACCTGCCATTCACCTTAGTATAGTATATAGAAGTATCAGATCAGGACTCGGTATCATTCGCCTTAGTATAGTATATAGAAGTATCGGAT
>JBBMFX010018939.1:0-26842 GCA_037832545.1 Rhabdalestes septentrionalis | reverse complement strand
TGGACTTGCCATCGTTGTGACTCCTGGATGTTGGTGTGTGTGTGACTGACCGTGTGTGTGCTTGTGTGTGACGACCCGCGCTACTCGGCCTCTGATTGGCAAACCATGGAAATGTACTCAATCTAAGCCAATCATCGCATTCTCAGTTACACCACGTGTACAAGACACAACAATCATCATCACTGGTTATGTGTCCCGCCCCGGCCCTGAACACACACACACACACACACACACACACCCCAGAGAAAGAGAGGTTTTATGGCTGAGAGAGACACTGCTTGCATGAAAACGGCTTCAGTGTTCTCAGTTATAGTAACAGCGTTGTAACGGGGGAAACAGTTACTGGTTTGATTGCTTGTTACTGAAAAAAGTATCGGCGTCAGTAACGCCGTTTATTTATAGCGCTGTTATTCCCATCACTGCTAGGGACAGAGAAGTCTGTAAAATTTTTATAGTATTGCGTTTTCTGCTCTAGATTTAAAAAGTCATCTAAAGAGATGGGGTGAAATAAAGTGAATGTTATAGGACATGGACACCCAGCATCTGTGCACAATGAAAAAGGAAAAAAATTGCTTACCATCAATGACCTTACTTAAAGAGATTTGTTGTGGCTGGAGAAACAATAGATGAAATTTTATCAAAAAGGAGCTTGGGATTTGCGTTGCTGTCAAGACCAAGTTTGCATTGTTATCAGTAAAAAGCAGATCTTTAAGATGAAGGCAGTGCACTTCCATTTTAGTGGACTTCTACATAATTTCTATAAATTCAAATTGCCTTGTCAATTCAATAGACTTTGTACAGATATACTTATGTAGTGCCCCAATGCCCGAGGTATGGGCACACAAATTAGAATTTATTTATAATCTCTCGATGGGCGCCCTGAGCTCTTATAATTTAGTGATTACTCAATATATATAGTTATCTATGTAGGTTTAGCCTATGCTCTAGTACCTCAAGCACTAATTAACCACTGACATCATTTTTACTGTGCAATACGTTTCACAAAGAAAATAAAGTCACATAAAAAACATATAAATGTATATAAATTATATAAATGTAGCACATTTTAAAGCCAATTGTCACAGGTATTACTACTTGGCTGAGAGATATTCAGCTTGGTTTTTGGTGGTCTGAAGGATTATGGGCAGTGTATCTAACTTTAAGCTACTCTTGCCTGTGAGTTAGCTTGCTTTGTGTCCTAAACCATTAAATGCATTTATACATAGTCACGGGCGCAACAACTGACATAAAAATTGTACAAACGCAATATATCCTCTGCTATTATAGATTAGTGTCTGAAGTGCTGCTACAGACACAACACAGAAGTTATTTGCAACAGACCAGAGATGTTCACAAGTAATTTTTAACCAAGTCCAAGTCAAGTCTCAAGTCTTTTAGTCCCAAGTCCAGGTAATAACAGCTTAACAAATTTAGAGGTCTTATTTTTTTTATCATTTAGTGCAATTTTCCCACCACTTTCACACATTTAGACCTAAATGGGTAAAACAATAAACGTTGTGCCCTAAATCTAAATTTTGCACTTTTACAAACGGCGACTCTAAATGTGGGATTTCACAGTTAGATAGGGCTCGGTGACATCTTTCCACTGACCCCTCATTTAACATAAAAGCCCCCTGGTGATCCGTATTTATTAGCCGAAAAAACTCGGACAAAATTAATGGGACACTTGGGCAAGGTGAACGTTTTTCGGTCAATAATTACGGATTATGGCAAAAGAGGGGTTGTTGGAGTGAACTCTATTGGGGCTCTAGGTCACCTTCTTATCCCAGATCTGCAATCATTGAAGAACCTTGTCCAGGTCCCTGACTGGTTTGGCAGCCTTTGACTCACCAAATGCTCCATCTCTATCCAAGGGTAACTGCTGTTCCAAACTCTGACAGAGATTGTTGTTCCCGTTGCTGTGGACTAGAGACTCTCAAACTACTCCTCACCCACAAAAGTACCTCAGCTGATTCTTAACGGTACATACTCTGTTTGTCATAAACGCCCAAATTGTTCTGCAGTGATTAAGTCTGTACACGAAGATCTTCTACTGTTAGTGATCGCCATAGAGTTAATCTTTCTCTCTCTTCAGGTCAATCAAAGGAGAATTGATTCCTCCTTTCAGTTTTGGTTCTTCCTGAGGTGCATTTGACTTGCTCACTAGGGGCTTGAACCTGGGTTCTGTAAAGTTATATTGTGACAGTACAGGTTGAAAAAGCATTATATAAATAAAACTAAATAGTACACAGCTGACAAAATATAACCTTTTTTGCTTCACTTCTTGTCCTCGCTCTGTAATTCGAATGTTCTTTTTCTTTTCAAAGTAAAAAAAGGTGTACTTTCCCCTGAGAGTAGCTTTGCATGATACTGCTAAAAAGAAAACATGATTCGTTGTTTGTCACAAGCTTGATTTTAACTGGGCATTTGTCTCCAGCTCTTGTCCAGAGCAACTTAAATTGATTAGTTACAGGGACTTAATTGCCATCGGGTTCACAGGCAAGTGTTTTACCCACTAGGCTACTAGTGTGTGTGTGTGTGTGTGTGTGTGCACATGCATGCATTTGTTCTTGCCTCACTGCATAGTAGAAAACAACACAAGTATAAGTGTAGCCAAGGGCGGAGCTGACCCTATTGGCCACCCATAGCACTGCATCACAGTCGTCACAGTTTTTTCTCCCATGTGGAAAACTTTACTGCACTGCATTGTTTCTAACTGGGCATTTTTGCTGTGCACACACATCCTGTCTTCAGATGAATGGTTTGGTCAGGTTCTGGAGAACTGGGGACTTGTGTATGAGACTTGTGACTTGACTTTAGAATTACCCTCAACGACTTGAGACTTGACTCAGACTTGTAAACAATGTTGATTTCATGGAATTTCACTCCAACAACCCCTCGTTTGCCATAATCTGTAATTATTGCCCGAAAACCATTCACCTCGCCCCAGTGTCCCATTACTTTTGTCCGAGGGTTTTCGGCTAATAAATCTCTGTGTGAGTTCTCAAATTACCAAATTTCCAACCTGGCATTTTATCTAAGATCTCATACAAAAGTAATGGCCAATAGTCAATAGTTCTATTTGCTACTGCATTAGAATCACATGAAAAATTCCAACCTGAATTACAGTCCATTCACAGGAACAAAACAGTCATAATCAACCTCAACTTCCCTCCCGTTAGTTGAACATTTCACATGTTAGTAACACCAGTATAGAAAGATGGCTGTGCCACTAAGACACCTTCTAAAACACATTCTCATGAATTACACATCAACACATCAACATTACACATCAACAGGAACTCGAAAAACTGTCACACCACCTCGAATGGCCTTCTGTCTTAGAAAAGACCTGTAGCTAAACTGAAGATTTTTGAACATGTTATGTCCGTCATGAAGCAGTGAGCATCCTTTTTGCACTATTGCACTATTGAAGTGTCGCTGAGAGAAGTGAACATGAAGCTCTATTTATCTACAAACAAATAACAAGAGTCCAGAAAAGGGAGGTCCTTAGTGGATAGCCACCCTTGTTGTCCAATGGGGGTCCCTGAAGCAGTTTTGCCGCTAAATCATCCTTCATATCGCATCTGCATTGCTGTTTATGAATTGCGAAATGTATTACTAAAATAGTTATATAGAATTTTACAGTATTGTTCAAATATTTTTAGGATAATCAGTAATTGATGGTCACCGAAATCTATATAGTAATGTATTTTTTAATCCAACTGAGATTGCTCAGACATAAGTACCAATGCTTTTCTCTACCATGCACTGTGGCCAGTGTGCGCACACACACACATTCACAGCTAGGATGACTAACAGATTAATATGCATGATAACCATTTGACAATCTTTCCTGATGGTGAAAGTTTAAGAAATGTGACTGTTACATGGATTTTTACAGGCTAGACCACTAAGATTTAACAAATAATTCATCAGGTTTCAAAAACAACAGACTTTTTAGCAACATTAAGTAACATTTTGAAGGTACCCTCAGGGAGAATGTAAACATTTTTCTTAACTTTGAAAAGAGTTATAACTTAAGGTGCAATTTAGGGGCACTACCCTAGTGATGGGAGGGTCCCACCTCAGTGATATGTCTGTTTCATGAGAATGTGTTTTAGAAGGTGTCATAGTGGCACAGCCATGTGTAGACAGTATCTGCATCAGCTGTATCAGGCAGTATATGTGGTAGAGTAAAACTTCTAGTTTGAATTTCATGTCTATGAATTCAGATTTATTGCTGAAAAAGTCAATGAATGAATCGGTTTTATAGTTTGCAGGTACCTCCCTGGTTCCTCGTTAGATAAGAAATTATACTGAATAGAAACCTGGCTTTATTTTTGTTAGATTCAGTGAGAAATTACATGGTTTTTGCCAGTGAGGATGGCCTCATTTAGAGCAACAAACACACATATACGTCCCTGTAAGACATAATTTTTGATCAGTGACAATCCATTTACAAAACCCTTTTTTAGGAGCGAGTAATAAGTCCCATATGATGAATTTGCTGGTTGTTTGAGAGAGGTTGATTAAATTATTAGAACATATATTTTGAGTTTAAAAGTGCAAGGGACAGACAAGTCTCAATACATGAGTGCTTAATAGTCTTAAACATATTAAGGGTTAATGACAACTGTCATGTCTCAGGGAGTATTATTTTTGTGTCTTGATCTTATAATCACATCTCATAATCTTAACAGAGGATGTGGCTGAACGGTTTACATCACACATCAACAGGAACTCCAAAAACTTTTCTACGACTTTCAGTTCCAAGTTCTCTTCAATACACAGCTGAGCAGGTCATCTATCTCACTACTGGGATTGTGATTGTTAACACACTCTCTCTGTGTCTCTTCCCCTGTTCCTACAGGTTTAAGCGGTGGTGGGTTCCACCTCTGTGTTATGCTCCTGTACTTTTAGTAAGCCCAACATGACAGTTTGTAATGAGGTGATCTATATAGCACCTGGAAAATGTGGTATTTGGTCACCCACCCATGTCTCTGCTTTGGTTTGTATGATGTTCCAGTTTTGATTTTTTTTGGCAATCAGCAGAGCATGTTTTGTGTTAAACCCACCAAAATATGTACCCTAAAAATATAACCCAATTCTTTGAATACCATTTCCTTTACATTTCAGTGAGAAGAGTTCTATGTTGTTTGGATGGTGAGCAGTTGAGATAAGAAAGCAGTAATGATAGGTGCCAGTGTATTCTGCCTCACTGGGTGGCCTCAACACAGTGACTTGGGTTGCTTAGTTTATGTTGGAAATTTAGTATATATGTTTTAGAACATTTTGATTAACTACATTGCTTAATACTCAAGGTTTTCAGTGTTCAGGGATGCCATTCCAACCTCAACAAGACTTCTCTTTCAGCTCTGAGTTAGAAGAACTTAAAGGAATTCTTTAACAATATTTTCAAGAAAACTGTCATTTGTAGGAAGTACCCAGAGCCCAGAGGTTTTATTAGGGAGTGTAAGGACAAATCCCAGACACTTTTTGTAGCCCCAGCTCTAATGACAGACACTGTCCTCGAAAGGAAAATGTTACCTCCTGGGTTACTGAGCCAAAGTTCCAAGCCAAAGTTCTCTGTGTCTTATTGTCCAAAAATTAGCATAACAGGTAAGGTTTTGCACCTCTTTCTGTTTAAATCTGGGTCCATGGTGACCATGGCTATAGAGGGCCTATCTGTCTATAATCTTGTTTATCAAGTCCCTCTCTTGTTATTTATCCCCATAAAGATTGTCTTTCCTTTCCATCTGGACCGACCTGAGGAGGACGGTTTCCCCTTTTGAGTTTTGGTTCCTCCCGAGGTGTCTTCCTTCAGCTGAGGAAGTTAGTCCTCGCATCTGCCACCTTTTAGCTTACTCATTAGGGCTTGGACCTGGACACTGTAAAGCTGCTTTGTGACAACCTGGTTGTAAAAACCTTATATAAATAAAGTTGCATTGAACTGAATTGTTACTTTACTTAATGATGTCACATCATTAAGCTGCAACCTGCAAATCTGCTGCAACCTGCAAATCTATGCCCTCTGTGTCTTTCCTGTCTGTCACTTTTAAAGTTCCCCCATATTGGATCTTTGCCGTTGATGTCAGGTTAATGAATTTGTTTCCGAAATCCACATCCTGATGTTGAAGCCTTACATTTTCGTTAAGTCCAAATAGTAATCATTTGACATAGTCAACTGAATGAGGAATTCCTTCCTCAGAAAGATCAGAAAGATCAGCTTTCTGAAATCACCCCTACCAAGTATAATGGTGTGTATCTGTCAAATGAAAGGAATACAAAAATAGCTAATAAGAATCAGAATCAGAATAAGATCTTATTTGCCACATCTACTTTTATTTTACCAAAGAGAAATTACAAAGGCACAATTTTGTTTGTGTTTTTGTGATGTCTCCAGTTAATGAGTTCTGTATACATAATTAAGACGTTTGAAATCTGCAAGGACATATACACAGGGGAAACACTGACTATGTACACAGTGGCTATGTGCAATGAGCAAGTAACCTGTACCTTGTAGTCTCTGATATGCACTGCCACATTAATATCCTGGAAAGGAAAACAAAGATTTATGCATCACATTACATAAATATAATATTTCATCTAAACGTCTATTTCACCTGTAGGTCTTCAGCTAATTTTTATCATAGATTGATTATACTGCGTTACACCAATATCTGATTTTCTGCTTTCAGGGACAGGTTTACATCATTGTCACACTTACTCATAAAATAAACCAGGAACATGGACAGTGTTCTTCCTGGAGTCTAAGAACTTCAGTTCTCAGTGCCCATAGAAGTTTTCCTGCTTTGCAAAACTTGTAGGCTGAAATGGTACACAGTGTCATATTTACTTATATTTATTTATTTACAGCTAAGTTATATATTTTTTTCTTATATAAGGAACATTTCTGTTACTTACAGGGCAAAGATTAATTGTTATTATTTGTTCAACGAAATTCTGAGAAAATAAAAGTTTTTTCATTCATTTGAAGTGAAATGAAAGTGATCATTCAACCATACTTGAACACACAATGTGAAAACACAATGAAAACACAATGTGAACAGCATAAAATTGTTCCTCTGCATTTAACCCATTCCCCAAGAAAAGCAGCAGTCAGCCAGGAACACAAGACCCGGGGAACAGTGTGTGGGGACAGTACCCTGCTCAGGGTACCTCAGCAGGCTTGGGATTTGAACCCATGATTTTCTGATCACAGGGCAAACACCCTAACCACTAGGCTACCACCTGCTACTATCTACCATTTGTTATTCTAACATGTAAATTATTTAAGTCCTTTCATGCCTGAGGACAAACCATGTCTTACCTCCTTACCCTCCGGCTTAAGATGTCATCCAAGTGCTTCACACTTTCAAAGATCTCTTCAAAATTTACCTTATGAATTTTTCTGTTGCTGATTGTGCAGCAGATGCTCTTGTGACCACCATGAAGGTCACAATCTTCATGATTTAGGCAGCCTCAGTCAACTGTCAGGTCTCAGGGTGCAGCATTTTTGCATCTTAGTATTCTTATAAGCTTTACAGGTAATGTGGCTGCACAGTTAACATTACAAATCAACAGGAACTTCTGAAACCACTGTCAAACCACCAGCTGTGGTCTTTGGTCTTAGAAGAGGTCTGTCTTAGGACATTTTTGAACATGCTATGTTGATCATGTTGTGGCAGACTCTGGAGTCAACCCCGCCTTCAAAAGCAGTGAGCATCCTCTTTGCACTATTGAAACATCACCAAAAGAAGTGAACCTGAAGCCCTAAATAACTACAAAGCAAGTACGAAAAATAAGAGTCCAGAAGAAGAAGGTCGTTAGTGGATAGCCACACATTTTGTACAAACTGAGTAGGTGACCCTAAAGTCAGGGGCGCCGCCAGGGGGGGAAAGGTTAGAACGTTTCTAGGGGCATAGCACTGACATGGGGCCTGGTTAGGGGCTAGTAATATTAGCTTAATAATAATGTTGGCCAAAATTCTAATCTTTCATGGGGCCCAAGATTTCTGGCTGCGCCCCTGCCTGAAGTTGGTTTGCCACCACTTGCTTCCTCTGCTTAGCCTGGAGCAGGGTGGCCCTTACTGTCCTTCATACTGATGTTCACCCAGAGGTGGGTATGAAGGAAAATGGTGCAAGAATGCTTTTGAGACCAGACAGGACAGAAACACTGGGCAATACAATCCTCACCCAACAGATAATGTGTCCTCTCTTCCAGTCAATGTGAGGATTACCCAACATCATGAGAACCCATGGATCAAACCTGTTTTGGCCAGAGTAAATATAGGACAAGCAAAAAATGGAATGTACCTCCTCGAGGTGGCAGCCTGAATCACTACTTGCCATGATATAACAGAACTGGTACGTCATCATTCATGTTGCATCTGCATTGCGTTGTTGTGTCAGATCAGGGGTCAGTTACAGTGGGTGGCTGCTAGAGGCCAGCATTTTTTAAGTTGGGGTTTTGTGTTTGGATTTTGTGAACGTTTTGATGAAGGGATTTTGGTTTTGTGTGTTATTAGTTTTAGCTGTAAATCTCCCACAGTGTGCTCACGAGACATTTGTTTGGAGCGTGCTCAAACTACCACCATGCGCTGCAACGGGGAACAAGTTTCCAGGGTGGAACTCCAACCAACCGTTTCCCAGGTCCTTTTATGCAGCCCCAAATACTAGGCACAAGGTGACAGCTGGACTAAATTAATCCCCCTACCGGAAACTAACTGGCCAAGTCAAACATTCCGCTACAATCTAACCCCTAGTTTTTTTCTTTCATCGTCCAGATGAAACACCAACCTACTGGTATTAATGCCAAGGTCTAAACAGACTGAGAGGCAGATCTAACAGGGGCCCTCTCCAATACTCCCACTGACCGGGGAAGATGGTGGACATTGGAGTGGTGGCCTGCAGTGGTTCGCCCTGTCCGTCGTAATACCACTTCCCCTCTTGTCATCTGATCTTGCCCCTGAAAGTCAGGAGGTGAATCAGGGGGCCTAACGTTCTGATCCATAGAAGCCACAACATTCTCCACTGGGGCCGCTGCTATTGGGACTGAGGAGGTTCCATCCAACCATTCCACACCCTTATGACTTAATCGTCCTATGCTCAACACTGGGGCCACTGGGGACGTGGAGAGCCACAAGTCATCCTAATCTTCATTATCAGGTTGTGCTCGCTCCTCAGCGGAACCTATTACAGAGGGTACAGTTAAACCTTTGGCACCGACTGCTGCCTTCAACAGGTCTTGATGCACATGTCTGGCCCGACTTGGATCACCTACCGGAGCTATAGTGTACACCGACCCACCCACTCTAGGTGCCTTCACGACCTGGTACACCACTGAACTCCACAGATCTTGAATTTTTTTCCGGCCCCATAAACCACAATTTCGTAAATAGACACGCTGCCCTTCTTGCAATGGTGCATCTCTCACCCTCTGATCATAGTACCCCTTTTGTCGAGCCGCAGCTGCAGCAAGTCATCCCCGTGCTCCCTCAAAAGCTATTCCCAGCCGGGTGTGATGTTCAACCATCCAGTCGTGCACTTGACCTGCCTCTGGCTCCTTCACTCATCCCAACAAAAAATCAACAGGTAGCTGCAGCTCCTGGCCAACCATCAAAAAGTAGGGAGACTCCCCTGTCGACTGATGAGGTGTAGTATTATAGCAGAATTCAGATGGGGAACACACGCAGCCCAGTCCCTTTTCCTAGACATAGGTAGAGTACGCAAAAGATTATGTAAGATTCTGTTAAACCTCTCACACTGACCATTACCAGCGGGATGGTAGGGAGTGGTGCGAGACTTTGCAACCCCATACAAAGTACAAAGCTGCTGAATAAGTGCCCCCTCAAAACAACGGCCCTGGTCCGAGTGGAGGTGACTAGGTACTCCAAACTTATAAAACCATTCCACCACCAAAGCCTGAGCTACAGTAGAAGTGTGCTGGTCCCGAGTGGGGACAGCCACAGTGTATTTACTAAAGATATATGTCATAACCAGAACATATTCTATCCCTGCTGCTGTTGGCTCCAAAACTGTAAAATCAGTTGCCAGCACCTCATTAGGCCGTGATGCCACAAGATGACCCATAAAGCTATGTGCTACAGGGTGCACATCCGTAGCTACCTGACACCTCTCACACTTCTGGCACCACTGCTTTACATCCCCAGTCATCCCAGGCCAGTAGCACCGCTGCCATAACAACTCATTGGTTCGTTCCACCCCCTGATGGCCATGATCTTGATGCAAGTGTGTCAGTACTTCCTCCCTCAATACCATAGGTAGCACCACCTGAAATACTGGTTCACCCCCATCGGTACGCAGAATCCGCCGATATAACACCCCGTCCCTTTCAACCAGATGGTACCACTGGTGCAAAAGAGCCAAAGCCATTGGAGAAAACGAATGGCGCTCTTGTGAATTAGGACGCCTCACCTGTCGCCAGAAACCCAAGACAGATGTAATGCCTAAATCAGCCCCCTGTAAAGCCGTAAGCTCACCGGCTGTGCAACAAGGCAATGCCGAAACAGCCATTTGAGTTACCTTGATGGATGGTTCCCTGAATACAACTTGCTACAAATCCTCCGACAGGCATGTGCCATAGATGGAACCTCCCTTACTGGCATCACACCCCAGTAGATACTGTCGGGAAAAGGGAATCAGGAATTTTGGTACTTTTTTCAGATCTATACTTAGTCTCATAATCAAAAGCAGCAAGTTGAGCTGCCCAACGCTGCTCTGTAGCCCCAAACTTAGCAGTCTCAAGATAACTTAAGGGATTATTGTCCGTGTAAATTACACATTTATTTCCCAGCAGGTACTCCCTAAATTTCTCAGTTACGGCCCACTTGAGTGCTAAAAACTCCAACTTCATGGAGCTGTAGCTGAGCATATTACGCTCTGGTGGCCGAAGGCCATGGCTCGCATATGCCACTGGCTTAACTTTGCCATCCTGCTCCTGGGAGAGAACTGCCCCCAACACGTTATAACTAGCATCTATCTCCAGGATGAAAGGCAAAGAAAAATCAGCGTAGGCCAACACAGGGGCTGCCGCCAGCCTGGCCTTCAGCTCCTCAAAACTACTCTCACACTCATTGATCCATGCGGCACTAAAACTGCATCCAATCTGCTTTCATGACTTTGTTCCCACCAGTTCTGCCACCAACTGATGTAAGGGAGCTGCCATTTTGGCAAATGCGGGTACAAAGTGCTGATAATAGCTGGTGAACCCCAAAAAGGAACGCAGCTCCGAGACCTGGGAAGGTCGCTGCCAACCAGCCACAGCTTCAATCTTCTGGGGATCAGTAGAAACCCCATCCTGAGGAATTACATGGCCCAAGAACTTAAATTCTCGCTTAAAAAAAGCACATTTCTCTAACTTTGCTTCAAGCCCCTGCAGCTGAAGACGCTGCAATACAAATTCCAGACGCTCCAAATGCTGTTCAAAAGTGGATGAAAAGATGACCACATCGTCCAAGTACAGCAATAAGGACTGACACTGCTGATCCCCAAACATTCTCTGCATGAGGCGCTGGAAAGTTCTCGGTGCATTACATAGCCCAAAGGGCATACGATTCCACTCAAATAAAGCAAAGGGCGTGCAAAAAGCGGTTTTAGCCTTATCCTTCTCCGCCACCGGAACTTGGTTATATCCACTAGCAAGATCCATAGTGAAACACCACTGCACTCCAGACAGCGCATCTAATGATTCCTCTATCCATGGCAATGGGAAGGCATCCTTTCTGGTCTTACCATTTAACTGACGGTAATCTACGCACAAGCTAGGAGTGCTGTCTTTTTTCCGAACCAGCACAATAGGTGACGCATACGGGCTACTGCTCTCTCGAACTACCTGGGCCTCAAGAAGTTGATGAGTTTTGACAATATCATACTCAGCAGGGGGCAAGCGCCTATAACACTGGTGCACTGGGACATCATCGCACAGAGGAATCTCATGAGCAATCAAAGTCGTACATCCTAAATCCTCATCATGAGAGGAGAACACAGAATTGTAGTGGTACAACAAAGATCTCATCTGTTCTCTTTCCGACTCATCCAGAATAGATAGGTCAGGTGCATCAATACTGGGTTGAATAGAATTATCAGCCATAACTGCAGAGCAAGTAGCAGGATAGCCCACTATCTCATCCACCCCTGGGGGCAGGCTAATAATATCCACCATACTCAAACTGCCCATCCGGACATGGGGATACAGAAAAACATCAGCTGTCCCAACATTGGTCAACGGTATATACACTGTCCCATTAACTACTCGGACCAAAGCTGGTGATGCCAACAATCCCCCAGGCAGGCCCGAAGTGCTGGGTTCAAATAAAACACAGTTGCCCGCATACTGCATGAAGCAAGTAGATGCCACCAACCTGGTCTCACCCCCTGAAACAAAATGTGCTCTTCCCCTCCGTACTTTTACGTTTCCCGCTGAGAAATGCTGAAGATCAGTACAGGCCTGATGATACACTTGGAGGGCATGCAACACAGCACTAGGAGCCTGAAACACAGGAGGTAAGTCAAACAATGCTAAGCCATATTGTCCAAACAGTTCCTCATAGCACTTACTAATAACGTTCATCCCTAAAACACCTGGAACCTGAGATGATAAACCCCCAACCGGGTCCTTCACCACCAGCACCCCGCAACCCTGGATCACCTTCCCACAGAGTTGAATGTCAAGCTCTAAATACCCAAGGTGGGGGATAGCCAACCCATTGGCTCCCTTAAGCTGTAACCACTGGCAGACCTGAAGACGATTGTGACCCCAAGGCTTAAAATACTGCAAGAAGAAGCTTGGTCGCGCAACAATACTGCCGAATTAGGCATACCAGCTCGTCGTACCCGCTCCATGAGACCCATTAAAGCCAATGAAAATTCTTGAAGGCTCTCCCCCTCTTGCTGTTTACGAGAAAAAAAGCCTCCTACAAAGCAAAGTACAACTAACAGCACCCATACAAATCCTGTAAAATCTAAATTATGTTCTCTGGGTCCCCCCTTTCAGCACTGGAACGATGGTCATATAGAAAAAATGCTTGATTGGTCAACGTGAGGTGACAGGCCCGCATACAGGCCCTTGCCTCCTCTACCCATTAGTTTAAGCTAATACCAGAATTACTTCGAAACACTGGACATTTTCTGTCCCTAGGGATAAAAACCAACCGCTCTGTCGATGGATTGCTACCCCTTAATTCCAACGGAGTGACGGCTGGTCCTGCACAGGAGTCCAAGGACTCTGTACCAGGTGTTTAAGAAGCCCCAGCTACTTGCTCCTGACAGAGCCGATCATTATCAGCACGCCACTGTAACACCAAGTCTTTCAGCTGTTGTAATTCTTCCTCCATAGCTCTCTAAATAGGAGGAAAGGGACAACAACAAACTGAAAATACAGGCACAACTGGGAAACACCTCACGCTATAGATTATCTCACAACCACCATCAATGTCCCTACCCAAATCCAACTACAGTTTTTGTTCACTCCAACCTCCAAAAATACACACTTTATGCTAAGTGATCCACGTCTCGTCTATTTAGATGCTACCGAACCCTGCTGACCTACGCCAAAATGTGGCTCCGACTTATCCCGATTTAAAATGAATAAGCCAAATTATACGATGGTAATAAGAACTAAGTGTGTAACAGTTAGCAGTATAAAGCAAATGTAGCCAACTACGCCACCCTCGGTACTATGCCAATGGGACTACTAATAAAAAGTACTCAACACAAGTTCGTCAGTAACAATTAGACAAGAACGTGATTCCCATCAAGATTTTATTTACTCATACAAAAGGATAAAATCTGCACGTTTATCTAAAAAGGTACATACAACCCTGCAGGGTGAATAATCCATCTCCCCCAGGATAGGACAGCATGGAAGGGGAATCAGAGAGGGGCCCTATATCACAATAACCCACACATTCATAAAACAGTGCTCAAAGGAAATACACACCACAAAAAAACCCCACAGTGCCAGGCGCCCCAGTCACAGGCCTCCCCAAATACGAGCCGCCCTCCTTTCCACAAACAGCCGTTGGATCACAAAAAAACCAAAACAATCAAAACAAAGAAAATAAGAAATAAACACAGAACAGTCACAACAGATACACAGCCACTCCCAACACACAAAAGCCACTACTACGTTCACAAACAGAATGGTGACTCAGCACCAGATAAAGTTAAAACAAAAACAAATAACAAAAACAAAGAAAACAATAGAAATAAAGAAAAAGAACTGTAACAACAAAAAACGTAGCTGGACTCACTACTGGTGCGTCAGCCCACACAAGTACAAGCCAGCCTGACGATGCTACACCAGAACATGCATTGGTCTCAATGGACAGCCCCCGATGGAATCGCGTCAGTAAAGCTTGGAGGTGGGAAACGTGCTTAACGCCTGTGGGTAGCGAGTCAAATGAAGCGCGTGCGGGAAGCCTTCAAAACAAGACGGAGGACGTACTTAATGCCAGTGAAAGGCAATGGTTAGGGCTAGGTGGAGATATGCTTAATACCCAGAAGCCCTTAGACGCCCACTTCAGCCGGGTACAGAAAAGTAAATCTCCCACAGTGTGCTCACGAGACGTTTGTTTGGAGCGTGCTCAAACTACCACCATGTGGTGCAACGGGGAACAAGTTTCCAGGGTGGAACTCCAACCAACCGTTTCCCAGGTCCTTTTATGCAGCCCCAAATCCTAGGCACGAGGGGACAGCTGGACTAAATTGAGCATCTGGGCCTTAGCCCAGAGGGGGGTCTGGGGGTCCTCCCCCATGAAATCTTTGGATTTCTTAAATGCAATTTCCTGCATTCTAGTCCACTTTAGGGTAGACATGGCAAATCCTAAATCCTTTATGAGATCTTTTTAAACGTGTTATCTAAAACATTAATAAAGTTTTAAGAAAGTAAAGAACATGTCCAACATATTTTTTATATTTTCTTGTATTTTCAAGATTTAACGTAAGGTAGACTAACATTTTTAATTAGGCAATATAACACTGTCAAATAAGCTAAAATGAGAGATAATTACAATTGGATAACAGATTCCTGACATTTAAACAACGCTGGTTATATGTTTTGTATGAGGGGAGGAATTATCATAGCAACTCATTGCAGTCTAACCTAGCTAGCATAGCATAGCCAATGTAGTGTACAGTACAGCCAATTTGTGGTTAGCATCAAATGTCAAATGATTGGGAAGCTGAGACTGTTGGGCCTAAATACATTTACATTTACATTTACATATACAGCATTTAGCCCTTATCCAGAACGACCTACAACAGTGATCAAGTAATCCACAACAGTATCAAGGACCTGTAAAGCAAGGTCTGCAACACCTCACTCTGCAAGCTCTGGACTTCCCGTTTGGGAGTCAGTCAGGATTGGGATCTCCAACATCACCCTGCTGAACACAGGGGCCCCTCAGGACTATGTGTTTAGCCTTCTACTCTTCACGCTGCTGACCCATGACTGCACCACAATGCACAGCTCGAGCCACATCATCAAGTTCGCTGATGACACAACTGTGGTGGGTCTGATCAGCACGAGCAATGAGGCAGCATACAGAGAGGAGGTGCAACGAATGACGGACTGGTGCAGAGTCAACAACCTGTCCCTGAAGGTGGAGAAAACAAAAGAGACTGTCCAGAGCACCAAGTTCCTTGGTGTTCACATCACGGAGAACCTCATGTGGACCATCAACACCAGCTCCATCACCAAGAAAGCTCAGCAGCGGCTCTACTTCCTGAGGAGACTGAGGAGAGCACACCTTCCACCCCTCACCATGTTCTACAGAGGGACCATAGAGAGTATTCTCTGAAGCTGCATCACAGCCTGCTACGGGAATTGCAAAGTTTCGAATCGCAAGACCCTACAGAGCATTGTAAGAACAGCTGAGAAGATCATTGCAGTCTCTCCCCTTCTGTCACTGACATTTACACCACACACTGCATCCGCAAAGCCACCAGAATTGTGGACGACCCCACGCACCCCTCACACACTCTCTTTTCCATCCTCCCATCTGGAAAAAGGTTACGTAGCATACGGGCCCCCACTACCTGAATGGAAAACAGTTTCTTCCTTCATGTGATCAGATTCCTCAACCAGAACTAAAAGCATAAGAACACCGATCACCCCCTCCCCTCCCAGAAAACTTAGACTTTAATAATCAGCAAAATACTCTTTTCTAATACTAAACATTCTGCATAAAACATGACATTCTCTGTCACATTCAACTGCACAATTTATTTATTGCATAGTAATTGCACATATTTATTGCACGCTTGCATTTTTTGCACATATAACTCAATTTTGCAGCCCTGGCACATATCTGCTACCTCAATACAGTACCGGTCAGTACTGTATATACTGTGACTTTAGCCATTGTCAATTTGCAATTTGTCTTGTCTTGTAATGTCTTGTTACGTTATTTTGTTGCTCTTGTGTTATGGCCTGTTGCACTTGTGTCTTGTTCTGTTCTGCCCTTGTGTTGCACCATGGGCCGGGAGTAAAGTTTTTTCACTTTTACTATGTACTGTGTATATGGTAGAAATGACAATAAAAACCTAAGTCAATTGACCTTGATCTTTGTTAAAGGAAAACTCTAGTCTTAAGTTTGGGACCAGTTTTTGATTTGTGTTTTGTTTGACAATAAAAATGGATCATTTTGAATATGACTGGTGCATGTGTGCCTGCCAAAATTGCCAGGAAACAGGGAAGACTCATGCCATGTTGAGTCTGTACGACAAGATATAGTCTCAATAGAATGGGACCAAGATGGCGGCTTAAGGTAACAAATGGATGGCTGCTATAACTAACTTTTACATAAACACTTGATTGGAATCAAAACTGAGGATTTTGTTGATTTAAAACCTTTTGACAACTTTTCTGTGGCAGCTAACAACAGACATTTTACAAAGAGAGGAATGATCTATACAAGGCTGCTCTAAAATGATCTATATAAACACCTGTGATTTGTGGTTTGTGGTCACCCACTCATGTCTCTGTTTTGGTTTGTCAGAGATTCCAGTTTTGATTCTTTGACCAGTTTGCTGAGCATGTTTTGTGTTTGAGCTATCAAAGTATGTCTCCTGAATTATATAACCAAATATATTAATAGGCGAGATACCCAAACTGCCCAGCCTGGGGTAATCCTGCGTCCCAGTAACCCACACCAGAAGTGGTTCACCTGCTGCTGTTTTACAGTAAGTGTTGCCTACATTTAACACTTGAGGTGCATTAGCAGTAGTACTCATTGGGACTACCCCTCACTACGAGTGGCATCAGTTCAGTTTCACTTGGTTTATACTGGAGTGCTATTTCAGATATTTTATGGTTCAATTATGGTTTTAGATTTTGTATTAAGGGGTTTTAGTTACACTTGTAATTTTTTTTTACTTTATTTTATTAACCCTTATAGTCATGCATGAACACACCACAGCATACAGTGTGAACAATGTGAAATTTAAACCACACAACAAGTGAAGCAGTGGACTACTTCCAAGAAGGGCCTTCTGGGGAGCAACGTGTGGGGACAGTATCTTGCTCAAGGGTACCTCAGAGGTGACACTATCTATTGGGATTTCAACCCACAACCTTTTGATTGCATGGCCAACGCCCTAACCACTAGGCCATCCAGTTGCCATTTTTATCATTTGCTGAAACTGCAAATTTTATTACGATTTTTCACCTGAGAAACTCTGTTTTAGAGTATTGCTTTCACAAAATAAAAGGAAGAAAAAGCAAAGGGTCTAAATACATTCGAAATGCATGATTTGCATCCCTGGCCTCTGCTGTCTTCCTTATTGCAGGAGCTCAAGTGTTTTAGCTGCTATGGCTGTGATTTATGCCATGCTATTGTTTCAAACTCTACTGTTTCAAGCTTCATGCATCCAGTTTTATTGTCATCTGGCTTTGCTAACCATGCTTCACTTCATGGTAGCTCCCATGCTGCCTACCATGGTTGTTCCAGAGTCACAGCTCCTGATCCACTCTCAGTCCCTGACTTTGATTGTCAATGATCCCAACCCAGTCTATGTCCTTGATGCTTCACTGAGACCTTCTGTCAGTACATGATTCTGTTTGACTTGTCATTGCTCCTGATACCTAGTTTCAGATTTTGACCTTGTCTCAGTGTCTGACCTTGATAGTGACCATTTTACTGTCACTGACCTTGACTCTACAACCAATAACTCTCCAACCAAGGAGCCTGGACCATCCTTTACTGTGCTTGTTGAATTAATGCATTTAAGAAAAAAATCCCTTTTCCTCCACTTTTCTAATCTTATTATTGTTTACATAGTCTGTACATGTGATAGCTGTTTTGCCTCTTTAATTATTATTTATGCATGTTCTAAGATCAGCTATCTTGTGATTGCAGATTCTGCAAAAAAAACGATTGACAATTAGCCATAATAGATACATAAAGAAATACAGACTGAAATAGAGCCAAAAGCATAGACTTTTATTTTGTGTTTACATTTTCTGCATTGCACACTTGCACTCCATAATTAAATATTGAAAATAATAATAGTACATTTATTACAAACTAATAATATTACATTTTGTTTAATGTTCCTTTTAAAACCTTATAAACAGAGGCTGAAAGAATGAAAATAATTTAATTATAAAAATGTTTAGTCTTCTTTTAAAATTCTTTTAAAATATCAACCAAATAATTGTCCTATAGTGATGAAAAATTCTTCCGGGCACATTCTTTAATGTGGTGCAGAAGTTCATGAAGTTCAACGCTGTAAGCCGATGTTGGACCTTTACACTGAATGTTCTGCAGGTGGAAAAGATGGTCAAGTGAAATTCTGAGATAAACACTCATAGACTTTTTTTTTAAGTGTTCATTGCTAGTCAAGCCACATACTGCATGCATGGCTGTCAACACAAAAAAATACTTTACAGGGCGCTAACTCTAATCTATTTCTTGGATCTATAGGTCCAATTGTCACAAGATTGTCTCACAGTGTAAATATCACCTGTACCTTTATCATAATAAAAGTAAATGTAGTCTAATATCAATTAAAAAGCTCTTCAGTTAATTTGATTGCAGTTTGATTATTTTGTGTTACACAATTGTGTGTGTTTCATTGTCACACTTACTCTTGTGTAGGCCACCAGCTTCCTGGGCAGCAGCCAGTGTTCTTCCTGGAGTCCGAGGTCTTTTACTTTCAATGCCTCTAGAACCTTCCCTGCTTTGCAGAAGTTTTCAGGCTGGAATAGTCCACAGTGTCATATTTAGTCAGTTTAATTTACAGCTAAAGATATCCTTGTTATTTCTCTGAACTAAAGAACATTACTCTCACTCACATTGCAGTTCTTAGTTGTTATCGCTTGTTCAACCAAAGTCTGAGAAAATAAAAGTTACAGTTATTAGATGAATATTGTTTCCTTCAGTCTAATATTTCTAAAGCAATTTCGCGCCTGAAAGCAAATGGTAACGAAACAATGTCTTACCTCCTTTGCCTTGGAGCTTAAGGTGTTATCCAAGTTCTTTACACTGTCAATGATCTCTGCTAAGATTTTAATCTGAACGTTATTCTTTTCTTTTGCTGAAGATGCTCCTGTGCCCACCATTAGAGGCAGAAGGAAAATCAAAAATGTCTTCATGATTTAGGTGGCCTCAGTTGACTGTCAGGTCTCAGGGTGTTCTATCTTCAGCGCTGTTTCTCTGAGTTTTGTGTCTTTGTCTTCTTATAGTCTGTAGAGAGGATGTGGCTGCACATGTTCTCTCTGGGAAGCCTGTCCAATATCTTGATTGAGATGTTATCAATTACACGTCAGCAGGAACTCACGAAAATCTTTTGGTCTTCTGTTTGAGAAATGATCCGTCATTAACCCTTATAAGGTCTTTGGGTCTGTGGGACCCGTTTTCAGTTTTTAGCTTAAGAAAATAACAAACAATTATTTTTTCAAACTGAGATTCATTGGCCTTGGCTAATTTTCTGTGAGGAAAAATTTATTTTAGTGGTGCAGAAGTTCATGAAGTGCAGCTCTGTCATCCTATGTTGGTTCTTTACATGAAATGTACTGCTGGTCAAGTGGTCAAGTGAAACTCTGAGATAAACAATCATAGTAGTTACTAAAGGAAAGTGTTAATTGTTAGTCAAGCCACATACTGGATGCATGACTGTCAACACAAAAACACTACTTAACATGGCACTAGTCAAATGCTCTTCAGTCCAGGATGGGTCCAGTAGACCCAGGGCTAGTAAAAGTGTGAAGGGCCTGTGGACCCTCATTTTCTCTTCCTCCTCTCTGGGCCTGTGTGTGTGTGTGTGTGTGTGTGTGTGTGTGTGAGAGAGAGAGAGAGAGAGAGAGAGAGAGAGAGAGAGAGAGAGAGAGAGAGATTAAGAGAGAGTGAGAGACAGTGATTAAGAGAGAGTGAGAGAGAGAGAGATTGAGAGAGAGAAGGAGAAAGTAAAGTAGATGAATAGACCCAGGTGTGAGCCACCAGTTCTGTTCCTGCACATGGTTGCAAAATTGAAGCACACAACATGGTCTGCACCCACATTCCCACACATTTCATCCTCTGTCTTGCAGGAACGGATCTTGGGGACTTCACATTATAAATATCTGTCAGTGTGCTTCCATACCACAACTGATCAAGATGACAAAGCAATTCTCTGCTTTACAGTTGATATAGGAAGAGACAGAAAGTTTTGAAGGTGATACAGAGGTAAAAGGTTCAGAATGTGAGAATCACATTTCTGAAAAGTAAGACAAATTCAGAATCTGACACTGAGTTTGAAGAGACTGATGAGCATCAGGCAGCTCTGAATTGTAAAAGGTTCCAGCCTGTGAACAGCCAGCCACAGGACCAGCCCTTCAAGAGGAGGTTACATTTCTAAGGAAATTCAAATAAAAAATAGACTATAGATTTGTAAAAACTTGCTTTATTTGTACATTTGCTCATTATTTCCCAGTTATGCCTGTTTATGATGCATTTCCCTATTTAGTTATATTTTGATGTTTTAACCCCCCCCCAAAAATGAGCATTTCTGATCATAAATGTGATTTTATGGTAAAACAAATGTAAATGGAACAAATATAATACGTTTTGTTTGTATTACTTGCAAATGGGATGAAGTAAATATCTGCTGAGAATTATGACAAAAATGTTTGAATATGTTGAATTAAAAGCCCCAAAATGCAATGGATCTGCCAGGCCCAGCAGGACTCCCTTTGTAAAAAATGTAGACCCTAGCAGGGTTAAACAAAACTTTTCTGAACAAGTGTGCTATAAATGGTTGCTAGAAGGTGTCATGACGGTACAGTCACCTTTTTACACTGGTGGCACTGCCATGTGAAATATCCAACCGATGTTGAATTTGGTAATATTTAAAGGAAGGGCAGTTGACAGTAGTGTAATTGTGAAGCGCTTGCATGTTCCATTGTGAAATTCATTGGGCTCCAAGTATTAGGCTCCAGGACTAGAGCTTGGCAGCTGTGGACTATTCAATTTTATTCATAAAGTGTTTTTTTTTACAACCAATCTTGTCACAAAGTAAATTTACAGAATCCAGGTCCAAGCCCCTAGTGAGCAAGCCAAAGGTGACAGAGGCAAGGAAAAACTCCATAAACCTGGAAGAAAAAACCTCTGGAAGAACCAGGACTGAAAAGGGGATCCGTTCTCCTCTGATTGACCTGAAGAAAGAGAAAGAAAAGCTTGATGGAGGTCTCTACAATAGAAGATTGTTATGTGCAGTCTTAATCACTGCAGAACAGATTGGCCATCTACAGCTAACAGAGTAGGTACAGTTATGAATCAGCTGAGGTACTTTTTGTGGAAGTCTTTGTGAGGAGTAGTTTCTAGTGTCTAGTCCACAGCAACAGGATCAACAATCTTAATCAGATCTTTGGAACAGCAGTTACCCATGGATGGGGGAGGACACCTGGACATGGTGTCCCAGTGATTGATAGGTTGATAGCAAGTGATATGTTTACAGAGTTAAGCCTAATGAAGAAGACCAGCATCAGCAGCAGGTAGTGAGGCATCAGAACCAACTGGAGCAGCTCATGAAGTTGGTAGGGCAGCTGGTACAAGTCGCCAGAGCTGCCCCACCACCAACACCAGTCACAGCTATGTTCATAAAGGCTCCGCATTATACCTCGCTACCCATATCCCGAGTACCCAGAAATCACATCACAGCAACAAGTATCAGTAATGACAATGGTTGAAGGGTTAGGCACTGGACTGGGCTACCAAAGTGTGGTCAAAGTGGGGCACACTAGCACCAGATTCCACTGACTTTAAAGAAGAAATCAAAGCAACATTTGATTATCTGTACCATGGGAAACCAGTAGCTTCTCCAGCTGAAGAAGGGAACTGAGCCAGTTGCGGAGGATCCTGTCTGTGGAGAGCGGCTGAATTGATCCAGCCCTAATAGCGGTATACCAGGACATATTAATTCCGGAATTACAACTGGACTGCCTTTGAGACAGCCTTTCATGGACCAGATCATCAATCTGAGTATCAAGGTGGACCAACACAAGAGGAGCAAAGGCCCCAAAAGACCAGCCCCAAAAGACCCAAAACCTCTCCAGCCCCAAAAGACCCAAAACCAGTATTAAGTCAGTGAAACCAGTTCCAAAGCTCCCCAAATAAGGACCCACAATTGTACACCCCAGGGGCACAGGTGATGAAGGCTGAAGGGCCTATGTTTGTACTGAGGGGGTAGCGGGCATATGGTGACTTCCTGCCCTCTTCTCCCGGCAAAGGTCATGTGTCCTCCATTAACTTTTTCCCTGACTCCATCTCCAACCAATCAGTGTTCTACAGTCATAATTATGACCTGAAGGACTTGAAGTTGAACCTACCATTTCATAAGTTGTCTCCAAAATGTATAGGTCCCTATGAAATAATCTAGCAAGTGAAACAAATCACATACAAGCTGTGTTTACCTTCTCATATAAGTATCCACCCCGTCTTTAATGTTTCATGTAATAGGTCAGCTGTGAAGGGCTCGTTGGATGGACGGGAGTTTGAACCCAGAGGCACCACTCAGCCACTTCGGGATTTGTCGGGGTTTCTTCTCCCCTCCCCTGGAAGCCTGTGGTGTGCCTGGTCATCGAGAGCCTAGGCAGCCCAGGTGTGAGCACTGAGCACATTAGCTGGGTTGCTAGGCACATGATGATGTGTCCATGTGTTTCTAAAGGAAGTTAAGTGATTGTTTGCATCTGTGATTGGCTGTTGGTGTGTGGGTCTGGGTATAAAGGCACAGCCAAATCTTCCAGTGAGTGTCTCGGGTTTTTGCTCAATGTTTAAGTGTGTTTATTCCTAAACCTGTGTCATTGTCTCTGTTGCTGGACTTTGTGAAGGATTCCCCCTGAGTGCTACATCCAGGATGGCTCTCTGAGAGGCAGAGCTGCCTTGTCCTCAGCATATGGACAGTGATTAGAGGCTCCAAGGGACTCTGTTCAGTACCAGTGACTCTTTCCCTTGTTTTTACCTCCCATTTTCTCAGCAGGAGTGAGGTGTGTTGCCGTACCCACTGCGGGTCAAGAATGGATGATCTATATTGGCCAAGAGACCGAGCCCTTTCTCACATGGAAATGATTCCTTTGCAAAGGAGAGACGATGCTCCTGGACTCACCAGTACTTGTGTTGACTCTTATGTTCAAATTGGAAGATCAGTGAGTTCAGCATTTGTGTTTGGTTATTAAAAGTCCTTTGAACCTATTCTGATTCCTGCAGTCATGTTTTCCCGGTATACCCTGCATGACAAGATATTTCCATGTGTTCCTTCATCATTTAGACTGTTTTTAATATGAATGAAAAATGAATCCATTTTTTAAATAATAAAAACGAAGGTAAAAATCACTGAATGAAAAAGTGTGTCCAAACTTTTGACTGGTATTTGTGTGTGTGTGTCTATATTTTGTTTTGTTTTTTGTAATTAAAATTTTCCCTAAGAAACGTATTTCATGATTCATTTTTCTGAGTGCTGGCAGAATGAATGGTTTCTTAACCATTTTTTGAGAATATGAATGATAACACAAAATCTTTTCTTTCACTCATGACGGGTGGCTGAACAGCTACATTTACAATTTTTTAATCATGATCACAAAACAAACTACCCAAATGACCCTCATCAAATGTTTACCAACAACTGGAGATTTGGCCTGACAACATGCACACAACTCGACACAAACTAGTTTGAATGGTGGTTAAAGAGAACTACATTCACCTGTGATCTGTGGGTGTGTATAAAAGGTATAAAAAGGTCAGTGAGTTTCTGGACTCCTGACAGACCCTAGCATCTGTCATCCAGAGGTGAATTGACGTTTTTTGGATTCTAAGTCACGGGGAAAGCAAAAGAATTGTCATGGGATCTACAAGTGCAACCCATTCCTCTATGAAACAAAGGAATTGAGAATGCCAATCAGCAGTGTTCAAACTCTAATGAAGAAGTGGAAAATTAGCATTTCTGTTGAAACTTGTTGGATTTTTTGGGATGTAAAGAAAACCCACAAATAACTTACGGTGAAATGCAGGTCTCTCTGAAAAAATGTGGTCAAATACATGTCAACCTGTCATGGGTTACAGCAAAATAAACAGCAGCTTCTGGAGTGGCCATCTCAGTCTCCTGATCTCAATATTATTGAGCCCCTCTGGGGGAGCCCATCTGGAGCTTTTTGCCAGAAAGAATGGACAGCCTTACTGTCTAAGAATATAAAGAGCCTCATCCACAACAACCACAAAAGGCTTTGAGCTGTCATTGATGTTAAAGGGGGAAACTAATGGAATTAAGAACTTGAGTATGTAAACTTTTGATCAGGGCTTATCTGGGTAGTTTGTGGTGTAATTAAGATTTAAAAACTGTAAACACTGTCGTTTGACAAAAAATGGCTTTAACTAACCACTGACCATGAAAGAAAAAGTTTTTGCGAAAAAAAGTTATTCTTTTATCATTCATATCCTATGAAAAATTATTTAAAAAAAAAAATTCTGCCAGGGTATGTATATGTATTTATATAATCCCGAATTCAAATATTTTTTTAAGTATTAGTCCGAATATGGTATTAATAAAAAACACGTTATTTGTGCCTTTCCAAATACCATATTCAGGTACAGCTCCACCCCAATACATATATTTATATAATCAGACACAGAGACTGCTTATGAAATATAGCAAAATGCATAGATTTTTATTTTGTGTTTACATTTACTGCATTGCACCAATGAACTCCATAATAATACCGATTTAACAATAGTACTTTTTATTTAATGTAACTTTCAAAACCTTATCAGCAGAGACTGAAAAAATAAAGTTAAAAAAATGTCATGCCACATTAAATAATTAATTATTTAGATAATGAAAACTCCTTCTGGGCGCATTCTTTTATTTGATGCAGAAGTTCATGAAGTTCAACTTTGTTATCCGATGTTGGTTCCTTACACTGGATGTTCTGCGGGTAAAATAGTTATTAGTTAATAAACTAATATAGGTTATTAAAATGTGTTTACTATTGGTAAAGCCACAAAATGGATGCAGATAAACAGGTCCATCCATGTGAATACAAAAAATACAAGACACCAAACTACACAGCACTATTTCTTTTCTATTTCTTTTCTATTGTTTTATAGTTTGATAATATTGTGTTAACAATTGTGTGGGTTTCATTGTCACACTTACTCTTGTGTAGGCCACCAGCTTCCTGGGCAGCAGCCATTGCGCTTCCTGGAGTCCGAGGTCTTTTGCTTTCAATGCCTCTAGAACCTTCCCTGCTTTGCAGAAGTTTTCAGCCTGGAATGGTGGAGTCAAATGTAGTCTGTTTTATTTATTTACAGCTAAATACGTCCATTTTATTTCTCTTAGATAAAGAACTTACTTTGCATTGTTTGGTTGTTATCACTTGGTAAACCAAAGTCTGAGAAAATCAAAATTGAGCAGTAGTTAGATGAATGATGTTTTCCTTCACACTAACATTTTTCAGGTATTAAAGCCTTTTCGTGTCTGACAGTAAAAACAGTAAAAAAACAAACAAACAATGTCTTACCGCCTTTACATCCATGCTTAAGGTGTCATCCAAGCTTTTAACACTTTCAATGATCTCTCTTAAAATGGCCTTTTCTGTTTCTGATTGCGCAGGTGCTCCAGTGACCACCAGGAAGGTCAGAAGGAAAATCAAAAAGCTCTTCATGATTTAGATGACCTCAGTTGACTGTCAGGTCTCAGGGTGTCGTGTCTTCAGTTCTCTCTTTCTCTGAGTTTTGTGTCTTTGTCTTCTTATAGTCTGTAGAGAGGATGTGGCTGCACATGTCCTCTCTGGGAAGCCTGTCCAATATCTTGATTGAGATGTTATCCATTACATATCAGCAGGAACTCATGAAACCACCGTCACATCACCAACTATGGTCTTCTGTTCAAGAAACGATTTGTCAAGCCATATTAGAAAAAAGGGTATACCATGGTCCCCAAGATAAAAACTATGTCACGTGCATGGTTCAAGATTTAAACAATTGTAAACAAATGTATTTATAAAGACTTAAACAAATGTATACATTGACCCTTATAAAGTCCATAATAACTGATACATACATCATTTTTAGATTAAATATTTATCTCTGATTTTAAATTAAATATTTATATATTTATACACGAGTTGGTCACTTACAAAGCATGTTTAATACCACATCACCACTCTTTTAGTTTCAATTTTTGGGCCAGTTGATGAATAATGACTTTTGTGTTAACAAATGATGGAGTCCCTCACATCAGGTATTTCAGTTTGTGAGGCTCACCCACACCACACATACAGACACACACACACACACACACACACACACACACACACACACACACACACACACACACACACACACACA